>VZTF01001111.1:315-18566 GCA_013397755.1 Cnemophilus loriae | reverse complement strand
TCTCTCTCTATATATATATTATTATTATTATTATTATCATTATCATTATTATTATTATTACCTTAGTTTACTTTTTTTCAATTATTAAACTGTTCTTATCTCAACCCATGGGTTTTACTTCTTTTTCCTGATTCTCCTCCCCATCCCACCAGGGCTGAGTGGGGCAGTGAGAGTTGTTGAGTGGTACTGACTTGCCAGCTCAGGTTAAAGTACAGCAGCATGACACATTTGAGATAATTCCACTAATCCAATTGCTTTTGTCTGCTGCAGAACTGTTTCCCAGTGGATGCACTGCCTTCAGGAAAATCACTCCGAACATTGATGAAGAAGGTGCAATGAAAGAAGATGGTGGGATGATGGATGTACATTACAGTGAGGTGAGGTCCTGTACTGTACATACAGGGTATTTAATATCTGATTAGGATTTAGTTTTAGACTTCGTTCATGTGAGCTGTAACAAACTGTAGTTGTGCACTGGTATCTGTAAACCAGACTGTTCCACTGCAATTTCCCAAGAGAAATCTGCTCTGAAGAATTTTCTGTGTATGATTCAGACAGTTAAAACTGATGTAAGTTCTTGGTTCCTATAAAAGGCTTTTCTAGCACTGAGACTGAAAAAGCTGCAGCACAACCTTTGCCTGCTGTGTTATGCAAACGCTACTGCTGCCAGCACAGGGCAGCACAGCCGGGTGTGGTGTTTCTAAGGAGGGACAGAATGGAGTCAAGCTCTGCAAGGGAGAGGTCATCGTGGGGTCCCCTGGAGTTAGGGCTGTGCTGCAGGACACCACGTTAGCAGAACAATCCAGAAACCATAGCAAGGCACTGGGGAAGTGGGTAGATCCACCCATGAGTCATAAAGCCTCACAAGTACTTCTGCAACATCCCTGCGCAGCTGCCTTGGGTCGGCCACGCGGCTGAGCGAGGTGGCCCTGCAGCCCAGCTGCCCATTGGTCAAGCCGTGAGGATCCTTGGCATCACAGCCCACTGCTCCTGCGTGGCATTCCTTGGGCACGTTTCTTAGACACACACCTCTGACCTCCAGTGCTGGCATGTCCATACTCTCCCAGAGTGTTTTGCATTTTTCTGGGGAAGTAACTAAATAACCAGGACATACTTTCTGGCTATTATGCTAATTATTTATGGAGAATTAATGAACTTTTAAAAAAATAACTTGTCCTTTTTCTTCTTCTTCCCCTTCCCCCTCCCCAAAATTTAGAGTGCCTTTAGAAAGGCCAGGAATACACAGGGTTTAAACTTATGTAACTGCAATTACTTATTCTGGGATCTGATAAAAGTATCTGAAGTTAAAATAGTTTTATCTTCGAAGCTGGAGTGTTATTAACACCGCCCATTTGGTTGCTCTGATAGGAAGTCCTGGTGGAGTTGCTGGAGCAGTGTGTAGATGGCCTGTGGAAAGCAGAGCGTTATGAAACAATTTCTGAAGTTTCAAAACTGATCATTCCTATTTATGAAAAGCGTCGTGAATTCGAGGTGGGTATTTTGAACTAGTTTGCATAGACCAGGTAATTTTCTAGATCACTAAGAAAAAAAAACAGGGGACTTTTTTATTTTTGAAGTTATGAGTTACTGAATTGGTGTCAGTAAAGCACACACTGTGCTTCATTGTTGGTTATTAAAGAAATTAGTGAAAGCAATGATCTGAAAGGTAATTATCAAAGCTAACGACACAGATGACTCATGTTTAGTGAATAATTATTACCTTCCTTCCTGTAAAATATGACTGTTGTCATTCCATATGCTCATCAAAGCTAGATTCTTTTTGAGACCTGAGGTTTTTAAGGGTTAAAAACAGAATGAGGACAGTTCAAAGAAAGGACTAGATCGGTGGGTAATTCAGTGGCAAGTGGAGAGGAAGGAAGGAAGCTGTTCCCAGCCTTGCTCCTTCCCACCACCTGCCGTGACCTGTGCTTCAGCTTAGTACTGGTCCCCTTTCCCTCCCTCTGCCATGACAGAACATCCAGCCATATAACTGAAGCTGGGGGAAGCCTTACCTCAATCTATTTTTTTCATTGTAAAGCTGGTTTTAATCAAAAAAATACTTCCTGGGTAAAATATTGCCAGCTGCTCTGTCTCTGAGGGCTCAGTCAGGAAGCGCACTGAGGCAGTGCACTCAGCCTTCTCTCCAGGGGCAGTGGTGTTACTGCAGTCTGTGGTACCCTGCAGACCTGACACTAAGCAGGTACTTAAAACCAGGATTTTCAAACAAGACTGCATGAGTTCAACCTCTTTAGAAATTCAGGTTTCAATTCTCCAGAGGATTGTGTTCAGATATCTCAGTAGCTTCTGGTGTTAGCTAGAATGTCCTGCTTGAAAAATCCTGCTTTCGTCATAACGTCAAAATCTGATTTCCAGAAACTCACCCAGCTGTACAGAACACTCCATGGAGCATATGCTAAGATACTGGAAGTAATGCACACAAGGAAGAGGCTTCTTGGAACCTTTTTCAGAGTGGCCTTTTATGGACAAGTAAGTATATACACTGGCTTGCCAGCTACGCCTCACCAGGCATCCTGGCCCCAAAACCTGCTGCTCTGTCAGACCTGGAGTTGCAAAGCTCCTCTGGTGCAGCCACCAGTGTGTCTACGTGAGTGTTTTGGTATTGCACGCTGGGGGTGAGGGTTTGTATCTGTCTCCAGGAGCACTTGATTTATTGTAAAGTTTATGGTTCTGCTGGTAGGCTTTTCATAAACAACTCAGCAGTTAGGAAATGGCTTAGTGGGTTCAGAAAACACTGAGGGTTTTTTTGTAATTATAGTTATTGTAGGTTACACAGACACAATTTAGTGTGTATAGTATATAACTAGTAACAATATATAACCATAGTATATAAACAGTAGTAGTAACAAACATTTTTTTCTACAGAAAATTGCTGCTCCCTTCTAGGTATTAGCAGAGTAAAAGGTTATGAGAGAAGCTGGAGGCAAAATATCTATCAGTGTTGATTACACACATGTAGAGATAGGTGGTATTTTTGTTAGCTGAGGTAGCTGGAAAACTGAATAAGATCTGGGGCTCAGAGTCCCAGGATGCAGCATGATCTTATCATATCTCATGGAGTCTGCTGAGCTTAAAAGCAGTTGTGATTTTATCTTTTTTCTCCACCTGTAGCAGTTAATGTAATAAAGTGTGATACTCTCATGTCCTTTCTGTCTCTGAACAACCTGCTTCTACTTGTGGACTCCATGGGGAAGGTGCAGGTTTTTTAGAAAACACCATGTAAATTATATTAGCCTTGCCTTTCTGCATTCCTTCTTTTAGAGGAGATGATGAATACCCCTGAAACCATCATGGATTTGTACCTTTGAATGCCACTGTCACTACACACACAGCATATCAGAGCACTGACTTTTGCTGCAGCAAACATGCATTTTATATTTACCCTCATCTTCTCTGTAACTTAGGATATGTAAAAAGTAAATAAGATTAGCAACAGATAAAAGGAAACAACTGCTAGCTTAGTTTTCCAGAATCTGTGGAAATAACTGGATCGGCCCTTAACATTTAAGTGTGTAGCATCCCAACAACCAGTACTTGGTTCAGTTTTACACTTTAAAGCTTTTCTGGCTTTATGTTCCAGCTACACACAGATAGCTTAACGCTGCGTCACGAGTTCTAACTGGAACAGCTCACCAAAGCATGAGGTTCCCATGCTGTTTCCATTATGGGTAAGACTGGTGATGCAAGCACAGCCTTTGATGCAAGCACAGCCTTTGATGCAATTTTGTCTCTCATTACAGTAAATACACCACGTCACACTTCCCTGAATACAAAAGGAATTAAAGCACAGGAAACCCATTTCTTTTTTTATTACTTAAAGTGTCTTGCAGCCTACACAAATTCCTTCATTTCAGGCTGTTTCTGTGGCTCTGCTGTCAGGGCTTCCTCAGCTTACGTATCTGTCTGCTCCTTCTCTGTACCTTGTTTTTGTGGTTTTTTTCTCCTGCTTGTCTCTTTCCAACCTTCCAAAAGGTCAAATGCTGGCCAAACCATCTTCCACATAGTTTAGATTTCTCACTGGTCGTGCTCAAGTAGTGATGTGTTGGGTTCGTGTTGGTTGAAGAATTTTATTTTTTTTTAGACCATTTTTGAAGGAACTTTTAAACAGGCAAAATTCAGTGAGACTTTGTGAGCCATAGCCTTCCAAACCTTTTTGGCTTTCTGAAATGTTAGTAGAAGCTTGCTTTCCAAGCAGCAAATCTAGGATAAAAGTTTTCCAAATGAAGAAACACGGCTATTCCTCACTCTTTCTTTTTTTTTTTTTTCTTGTGGTTAATGCCAGACATTCTTTGAGGAAGAAGATGGGAAGGAATACGTATATAAGGAACCCAAACTGACAGGCCTCTCGGAGATCTCCTTCAGACTTCTTAAACTTTATGGAGAAAAATTTGGGTCAGAGACTGTAAAGATTATCCAGGATTCTAATAAGGTAGAGTTAAACTGCATGCTCTGTGGAGCTGAAGGAAGATGACAGAGCATCCCTTCCTTCTGCCAGTGGGAGGGGAAGAATGAGCCCTCTCCTCCACCCTCTTACAAACACCTTGCTTCCAGTGGCCTCTGGCGTCTTCATGCTCCTGTGTGTGGCCATGTTGCACAGCTTGACAAGTGTTGGTGCTGCTGGGGCTCCCAGGTGTGAATTATGAATGAGAAATTGCAATCCCCATCGCGCTGAGCCTCGTTGAGGGCATTAGAAACCAGCACAGGGCATCAGGTGACTGGAAGTGAAGTTACTTCTTGTTGCTTTGACACTGCAAGTCTAAAAGAAAATCTCCTTGGGCCTTGCAGCCTTAGCTCCTTTCTTTTCATATGGAATACTTATTTATGCTCCCTGCGAGAGCTGCGCACACCCTTAGGCTGCAGCGGGATTTATCTGGGTTACCAAAGACAGAGCTGCTGATCCCAAAGCTGGTTTAGTGCAAGCCTGCAGGTGTGCCTGCCCCAGCACTGTATGAGCACTGGATCACAGTCTGGAAACTTTGTGGTCATATTAGAAGGACTAAGTAGCTCAGGCCTGTGCTGCATTGGTGGATCAGGGGATGTGACTGCCTGCTGCAGGAACAGCTGGTTTGGCACCAGGTGATGTATTTCTTGTGCCACGCCTCCTTGTCTTACCTGCTGGTGGATGGTCCAGTCATCCCAGCTGAGGGCAAAATGAGCAGTTGGTGTGTCACTGGCCTTCATGCAGTGAGGCGTGGTCAGCAGAGAATTAGTTTAAATCAGATCCCAGTGGATAGATAACCCAATTTTTGTTAACCTTTGCTCTTCCTGTGAGTAACCCTCTTATTTCATAGGTCAACATTAAAGACCTTGATCCCAAGTATGCCCATATTCAAGTGACTTACGTGAAGCCGTACTTTGAAGACAAAGAAATGTCTGAAAGAAAAACTGAATTTGAAAGAAATCATAATATCAATAGATTTGTATTTGAAACTCCTTACACTTTATCTGGAAAAAAACATGGCAGTGTGGAAGAACAATGTAAAAAAAGGACCATTCTAACTAGTAAGTACAAATATCTGAGCATGAGACAGTATCAGTAACTATTAGGAGACTATTCTAGCTCATGAAAATGTTCCAGAAATGTGACAAGTTCTCTCAGCTTAATCAGAATTGTGAGACAATATTCTGGTCGGGAGGGGGAATTCACCTTGTGTTTTTATGTGCACATTTTTACAGATTAAAAAATCATGCTGGTAAATTATAGCCTTGTTTGGGATTTCACGTCTCCAAGGGCAAGAATCTGCTTATATATGTTCTATGAGGAGTACTCGTATGTGCTGCGTGACTTTTCAGTCTGTACATTTCTTTTGCTGTTTCTGCTAGCTTCGAACTCCTTTCCGTACGTAAAGAAGAGAATTCCGGTCAATTATGAACATCAGGTTAATTTGAAACCAATTGATGTCGCTACTGATGAAATAAAGGACAAGACAGCAGAGCTGCAGAAACTCTGCAGCTCTGCTGGTGATGTTGACATGATCCAGCTGCAGCTCAAACTGCAGGGCTGTGTTTCTGTGCAGGTCAGTCTGTTCGATGTCTGTTCAGAATTGCGTTTGCATACACATCTCAGGGTGAGGCATCGTCACAACACATTTACTTTCCAGAAATCATTAACTAGCCGGGCTTCAGGGCTGCAGCCACCAGCCTCCAGCACAGCCTTCCTGTCACGCTCGGTGCTGCACAAGCGGGTGGCTCATGGGAATAAACATTTTCTCCAGAGGTGTTTACAGTGCCAAGTCCAAGTCTAATTGCACATTAATTAGCCATAAGTAACTGCTGAAAAATACTTAAGTCTTGAAGATCGTATTGTAAGAATCAGGCACAAACAGCCTTTTTGTGAGCCTGGCTTCTCAAGCTGGATAAGTGACCTTAGGACTCAGGCCGTGCTGCTTTTCCACATGTAAATAAGAGGAAAATAGGAGGAAACAAACTTAATCTCTCTTTTTATCTCAGCAGGAATTCTACCATAAATTATTTTGTCTTTCATTCTAGGTTAATGCTGGTCCTTTGGCCTATGCCAGAGCTTTCCTAAGTGACAGCCAGTCCAACAAATATCCTGCTAAGAAGGTGAATGAGTTAAAAGAAATGTTCAGGTAGGATTTCTAATGTAATAAAAACTAGCAGCTGGTTGGAAGATGGTACGTGCTTTGATTATATTTTTGTCTGTCTCCAAACTCAGCAGATGCTGGATATTTAGATATATCTTATAAAGATCCAAATCTCATGGGTTATGGGTGCTCACACGTATGAAAAAAGCCAATGAAATTATATATACCAAGAGTTCCCAAGTCCAGGGCTGTGCTCTCAATGGGGAGATTTGCTTGAACATTTGCTTCAACAGTTTGTGTGGGTATTTGAGATTATCACATGAAGTATGTTTGAAAACCAGAGATGGTCCTGTGTTCAGGGCCCTTTGATATTGTGCATTGTTTGCCAGTTTTTCCAAGGGGATTTTTCACTAGCTAATGGTGAACTTGAAATATTTTAAAGCAAATCCTTTCGCAGTTTATGGAAGAGCACTGTTCTTGTTTCCGTTGCTAATTTTTGAAACTGTGTGGCTTGCACAGGTGTTTTTCTAATTTCTGTCCCTTAGGGTAAGTTTTACCTCCCTCTTGAAAGTGTCCCCCAAGATATGATTAGGCAACTCTTGTTTCACCTCAGGTTGACGAGTCTTTGCCACACTCTTTCCTGGACCTCTCGGGTGCAACCAGTTGTCCACCAGCCCCTGCATTTGTTACTCTGTGCTGGTGACTCCCATTTCACCCATTTCTCCATTCTCTTTGTATGGAGAAAGCAGCATTTGGGCCAATCCAATTCTCCTTCCATGTATCTAGTAACCTGGCAGTCAGGCATCAATCCCTGAAAACATGCCATGCATGGTTTTGTTTTCCAGCCTTGCAGTGCAAACACAATCTCCATTTCAGCTGTGAATGTATTTTTATTGAGTTTTATAAAAAAGGAAAATATGTGTGTTAAATGAAGCGAAGAATGAGTAACAGATGCCAGAAAGGGCACTACAGCTCCCCGTGGTGTGAACTTCCTTCTGGAGGGTGTCTGCTGTTGGGAGCCTGACCTCTCACAGGCCTGCTGTGTCACATGCACCCAGCTCTGGCCCACCCTGCAGGACTGGCTGTCCCATCTGCTGAGGATCCAGGCTCAAAGGAGCTCCAGCAGAAAGCCCAATACCTGTGTTGCAGTCCCTCTTCATTCCCTGGTTCGCTGCGCCAGGGATACTCCTGGAATACGACTTGTCCCAAACACTGGAGAAAAGTGGGTGGGAAGTACTGAGATTTGCCTGTCTGTTCAGTTTCTTGTTTTGCTAGAAGACTGGACTATTGTAAGTTCATTCTTTTCCTCCCCAGGAAGTTTATCCAAGCCTGTGGAATTGCTCTGGAGCTCAACGAGCGTCTCATTAAGGAGGATCAAGTGGAGTACCATGAGGGGTTAAAATCAAACTTTCAGGATATGGTGAAAGAGCTTTCTGACATCATCCATGAACAGGCACGTACTGCACAGCGGCAGCCCACAGAGGTGGCTCTCTGTGCTTGAAAACTGACTCAGCTGAAAACTGGCTGGGAACTAACTGAAAATGTGATCATTCCTCATGTTCTGTAGCTAAATATAAAAGGGCGAGTAAGCAAATGTGAAAATTAGGCAGTAGAGTTGGTGGATTCGTAAAACTGCTTTCTGTTGACTAAAAGTCTCAGCCTGATGTTGGTATTCAGAGTGCTGCAGGATGGAGTCTTCAGTGGCATGCCACTGCCTGCCGTGGTCAGAAATCCTGTGCCACATTCTGCATCATGTCTGCAAATTATAAAGAGGTCACAGGTCAAAGTTCTCTGGTGAAACTTCCATTTCCTCAGTTATATCCAGCTTATGGGGGTTTTTTTTAATATGTTGTTTTTCCTTATATATGTTTTCTTACAATTCTTCCTAATGCCAACGTGCCATTTATGTGTACTGTTAAAATTTGTGCTAATTTATCTGATCTATGTTTTTGTTTTCTTGGATCTTTCTAGGAAAATACATTTGAATAGTAGCATCAGAGAGCAGAGAGATTCAAAGAGCAGTTGTACTTCTACCTAGTATCATGCTGTGAAATTAGATGAGAATTGGCTTCCTGAAGTAATTTCCATACCTCTGCTCTTTAATTTTGCTTTCATTATGACAAAAGAAAGCTTGTAGATTTATAGCATCAAGGATATAAAATCAGCGGTACAGACTGCATTGTGGTCCATAGAACTTTAGAAGAATGCTCTCAGGATCTCCCAGTTAGTCAGTATACAGTCTGTGTGTGACTATGAATTAAAGATGCAACATGTTAACTCACTAAAAATATCTATTTTTAGGCGAATTCCACAGTCAGTTGGGTAGTTGTTCACACTGATTGAAAAATCTGCAAGTGGCAAAATAATACAACTGCACCAGGCTGCTGTTTGTAAATAAGGTTAATTTACAATAAAATAATGCTGATGAGAATCAGTCTTGTTATGGAGGAGTGCAATATCATTTCAGGGAAACAGTCTCGTGATGGGGATTAATTTTGTTGTAGGAATGTAAGGGTGGACCCGTTTGAGAGTGACTGCTGCATTCCTGTTGCTTTTGTTAGATTCCACTTCTATTCTGCTCATGGCCACCAATTTTTGGTGTGCAAACTGTTGATTTTGCACATTCGCCACACTGTTTTTTTCATTGCCACTACCTGCATACTCCACTACTGAACTTTGCTCAGAGAGGCTTGTTCATAAGAGCTGCCACCTGCTTACTCTAAGCTGTTTGCCAGTGCCAAGATACCTAATTTGCATGCAGCTGCTGGAACTTTCGTGGCTTTTGAATTTTGCAATAGTCAAATCAAAAACAAATCACTCAGTCCTGCACTGTCACAGTACAATAGCTAAGATTATTTTAGAACAAAGAAACATTGTTAAAACACGCTCCCTGTTACCTCAATAGATTTATCCACTGCTGTGTTGTCTTTGCTTAATGGGCAAAATATGACTGAAATGTCCAAGTGAAGGGCTCCCTGGGAAGTCTATACTTTTCACTTTCTTCTTGTGATAGCTCAAAAGGCATCTGAAAATACCATGTTTATGAACACTGTTCTTCATAGTTGCACAACATTATGTACAACGGCTGACTTGAACTTTGCATTGCCATCAAATGACCTAATATCTAACAAATTCAACCTAATGGAATAAGTTTTCTTATTTTGCAGCATTAACTCAGTAAAAAGTATAGTGCATTAACTTAGGATTCTCATTGCAAATAACATATGCTTTTCTAGATATTGTCAGTGTCCCAAAGCAACACAGGCAGTGCCCTTCGTTTGAGATGCAAGGGCAGATGGATAACCACTGAGTCAGCCTGTGCTCTATTTGCAGATCTTTTAACCTAAAATGTAAACACAAAAAATTGATAAGGTGCAGCTGAACAGGTCCAGGAAGTTTCAGAGACTGGCAGAAAGCTGGATGTCCAGAAGCTGTTCATGATGGCCAGTGAGTGATCTCAGTTTCACTAACGCGATTTCAAGGTAACTGACTTGACTGGTGAACCACATGGTGAAAACAAATACACAGTCAGCTCTGCCAGTCCAGCTGGATCCTGTGCTGTTAGAGTGTCCTTCAGGCTACAAAGTACAAAATCTGGACACAGAGGTAATGGGTGTCTGTGGGAGTTAGCTGCACATACTCCCCGTGCTTACAAAAAAACCTATTAGAATTCCGTTACTGCTAAGACATAATAAAAAATTGTTGTACAGAGAACTGTTTCTTTCCTACAGTGCATAGTTGTAACTAAAAGTGATCCAGTAATACACAGAATAATGCATATATTTATGCTACAGAAATTGCTAAACTACTCTCCTTTCTCATTTCTTTGTTACGCTGCCTTTGTGAAACAGCTTTGAAGACAAGGTTGGATATCTCTTTTGCATACCTTTTTAAACAGCTTGATTATCATAATGAAGTGAAACCTGTATTGAATTTGTGATTGTTTTGCTTTGTTTAGATCTACCATGAAGACACAATGCATTCGCCGTGGATGCAGGACTCTCTTCATGTCTTCTGTGCGATCAGCGGAACCTCTGGTGATGGAAGCTACTGCTCACTCAGACCCACTGCTGACATATAAACGTATCAGTCATATTTTACAGAGCCTTCTCAGGAATTCTTGGAACTGTACAAAGGATGTTTCAAGCCTTCCATGATGAGCAAAGATTCAAATGTGGGGTGGTTGGTTTTGTTTCGTTTTGTTTTGTTTTTCCACAAGAAAAGTTGCCATGCTTTCAGACAGGGTCCTTGCTTATTTTGCTGAGCAACATTGAAAGTGCCTGGACATTGCACCACTGTGCTTGTTTTCTACTATTTTTTTTAAGCTAAATGAATAGGAGGACGTGGAAAGGCAGTTATCTAAATATGTATTGAGTTGCTGAACTATGAATCGAAACAATGACGTACTATGTAAAGTTGTACAATGGAATATAATAAAATGTAAAACTACTTTGTAAATAGAAGGAGTATAGAGTATATAGAAATCAGCATTTTATCATATTTGCTGCTAAAAGCTTTGTTGGACAGGGAACATGAAGGAGAAATTGTAGTCACTGGTAAGAGACCTTTCTCTTACCAGAGACTTGGGGTCCACATACCCCTATTGCACTCAATGAGAGTAAACTTGCCCTAGTCTGGAATAACTAAAACCTAAGTCAGAAATTACAATTTTCATACATCCTCAGAGCAGATATTTCTAAAGTCACGTCCATGAAAGTTGAGCTTACTGTAGCTGATTCCAATTTTGGGTAACCATTCACACCTGCAAGAGAGGATGGATTGTACTCACTGAGAGCAAGCCTGAGAGATCTGTCATTTGATATGAGTTTTCCTGCTTGCCACTCATGCTCTCACTCAAATATAAGCTCTGAGAACAACTTAAATTGAGTTGGAAATTATAAGGTGCTTTAACAACTTTTGGAAAAAATTCTAACAATCAGAGAGCTGTGGTTTAAAAAATTGCAGCACATCAAAAAAACTTACAGAAAATTGAGGGATTTGTTAGCACCACAAGTCATGCATGTTCCCTCCTGTTACACAGATCTGTTCTCTGAAAGCTCATTGTTTTTGTCTGATAGGTGGTTGGAGAAAATGTATTTCCAGAAATCTTTGATTCCTTCTTCCCTTTCCCAAAGCTTTCATACATTCTCTTCCTCTTTTTTAATAGCACGCTTCAGATTCAGGAAGAAGAACACAGTTCAGTAATTCTTTTATCCAGTGACATTTTTAACATCTGTGTTTTTCAAAATGCTATCAATTGTAAATATGGTTCCAGTAGTTCATATGGGAAGGGTGGGAGTTTTAAGGATATGTAACAAAATACCATAATAAAAGGATTCCAGCTGAGTATTTAGCTTGGTTGTAATGTCTATAAAACGCTAAGCTTCTAAATCTTTGTGACAAAAATTATCTTCAAATAGTAACTGGACCACATTTCAAAATGTTTATTTATGCATGATTCTGAATACCTACAGTTATTGATATTCTGAGAAAGTAATGTCGTGATCCATAAATTCACCCATTAGCTGTTTCAAGCAAAATACAGATGTGCCTATAACAAACCAGCCACATTTCTGCTTCTACGTGCTTTTGTGCCAGACAGGCTCTAAATTTAGCACAAACAGAAGGAGGAAGAGAAACTAGTATGTGTAAATATGGTTAGCACCTTCCTGATTGTTATCTTTCAACTAATAATATTTAAAAGCATATAGTGAGAGTTTTCCGAATTGCTTTACTAAAAGGTGTGAAGCTCGTTAATAGTCAATCCAGTGCAAGATACTTTTGGAGCTAATTGACCTCTAAATATCAGTAGTAAAGGCATATATTGACTACCATCAGCAATGATGAGATACAGACATCCAAAAGCTCTTGCGCCGTAGCTCTTTCAAATACTACAGGTAACCTGATAGTTTTCCTGGATTTGCAGGGAAATGCTTATGCATGTTTTTGATGTCTTTAATGTTCTGAGATAATATTGTTGGCTGAATTTTCTATTTCTATTCCTTATTTTTACTGGAATTCCAGTGAAAGTCTTACTTGTATCTTCAGACGCCTTTAATGGTCCAAGATGAATTTTTGTCTGAACTTTTGAAGCTGACATTGGAGTTGTCCTGTCATTTCACTGTCGTATACTGGAAAGCTGTCACAGTAATTTGGCCAAAAAAGAAGTGCTTAATACCAGTCCAGTTAGAAGATATACAGTCACTGCATTTTAGAACATACACTTATATGCAGTTTTAATGAATTACAAAAATTATATGCCGTAAGGATTTGCCTTCTGTCCTGCTAAATAATTGTTCTGGATTTTCTACAGAAAAATCTCCTTTTTAGATAGGTTATAAAAAGACCAGTAACAAACCAACTTGTTTTTCCTTTATGTATTCACCAGTCTAGAAAGGATGAGGCGTGGCCATTATTTTACAGCTGTTTGTGGACAATGGTGCCAAGAACGTGATCACATTTACTTTATCTATCCTTTTCTTACATAATTGTCCGAGTTTAAAGAAATCCTCCAGATTTTTTCTTATTTATGGCTGAAAGAGCTTAATTCACAGAAATATCTGGAGAATGTACTATATATGTGCATGTTTTATGTTGCTGGTGCTCACGTTGGGTACATCCTATTCGCTACCTTTTTGAGAAGAATAGAAATGTCTATTGATCATTAACATTTTTTATTTTCTTATATTGCCTAAGGAATGGCGGGATTTTTTTAGCCTTGAAAAATTAGTGGAACGTATTTCAAATTCCATCCTGGCACGCACTCTTTCTGTATCTCAGTTTGGCTACATTACATATTTTATTTGTGTGCCTCTAATTATTTTTGCTGCAAAACTGCTGTGTAACACATCAAATCTTCAGAATGGCTGCATTGGTAATTTTACATAAAAGGAAAAGAAATGGGATGAAGTATCTGTGAGGATTAAGAAGAGTTGGCTACGCTCAGTATCAGGATTGGTTTGGATAATGGTATGTGTCAGAGCCAGATGGTTTGCAAATAGGACATACAAAGCAACAAAGGGTCTGCCAGTATTTTATGTACAAGAACTTGCTTTTAGAGTAGAGATTTACAGAGTAAGCAGAGTGTAAACATTTTCTCTCTTTGACCTACTGCTTTTCTCTCTGCAGAGGGATTAGAAAGTAGCATTTTAAGAAAAATAACCTCAGAGCTCCATTTCCTCCCCCCAAAAAAATCTGGAATGAAGAACTTACTGCAGCAAATGATGTATTTTTACATATTATTTGGTGGTGTAAACTTCTTCTGATATCAGGACTTTTCATGAGATAGGCCAGCAAATGAAAAATCGTGGATGAGAGAATACCTGTAGTGTGTAACATGTTTGGTTTTGTTCCAGAAGACCTTTGAACATACGCAACATGGTATTTTGATATAGAATAGGACTTTACATAAACATAACACCTTTGTCTCAAAGTAAGTAAAATATGATTGTTTTCCCTTTCTAAAGAGACTGAATCCCATGGACTCCCCATTACGATTTGAGTAACTTGGCCCAAAAGAACTGGAGAAGAATGTAAGTGGAAATTATGGGCTCAAAAATTTAATAGAAATTAAACTACATCTTACCCAGTTTACCCACTTGAGGAGAGTAGCACGTGTTGATGGGATGTTCACTGAGCTGAGTTCTCTGACTCAACAAGGGGTTCTTACTGTGTTGAGGAACACTGTGTACAGCTAATTCTCATGCAACCACAGAATGTGGTACTTCAAATAATATGCTTGTGCTAAGTAGTGGCGAACCAATTGCGATATACACATAATATTTCAGCTATTCTGGATGTAATTTACTCTCTTCTCATGTAAATCTAACACCTGCTGCTACATAATCATAACGGAGTGCTTTTATGCTGCATGTTGTACCTATGTGTGTTGTACGAGCCCTGTTTAACCTTCTGTGTGTGAAAGAACAGCACCTCCCGTTTGCCTCGGTTCTTAACTGCTTTACTGGACACAGAGGATGAACAGAGATGCTCAAGAGCTTCCTGAGACCAGCCATCCTGTACTGCTCTTTTTACTTTCTTCTTCTTGAATAAGGAATAATTCTGACAAGAAGCCAGGGGAAAAAAATCATATCGCAGTCAAGTTCAGAGTTTATTCCAGGTCAAAATAGACTACAAAAAGAGGAAAAATAAGTGTTGCAATAAACATGTTTTGCGTAGGGTTGTTTTTTTTTTTCTTCATTTCACAGAACAGGGTGAGTGATCAGAAGTTAATACCAGTGTAAGAGTCATGGGACTAAACTCTAGTGCACTGAGCTATCACATATGCACCCTCTAAAGAAGATTACCATAATAAATCTTCAAACACAGAAGTACACCAAATGAAACAGTGAACACTAAATTATTCAGCAACAAATAGAAGGTGTTGACTTAGAAATCCTAAAGGAGCATGAGTGCTGCAACATCCAGCTCAGGGAAATCCCAAAAACATGATTCATCGGGAAAACAGAGACAGTCATACACACAAATTTATCAATAGAAACAAGATGTGAATCACAAGTAAGGAAATGTCCCAGCAGATCACCCTACTGTCCTAAAGAATATCCAGTAAGTTTGTGGTCGGGTTTTTGCTCTGTTCTAGAGTTAACATTTTCAAACTCAGACTTTTGCTCTTTGGGGATGTATTTATTGTTGCTCTACTTCAACTAACTCAACTTAAACGGTGCGTAGACTAATCTATATGCCCAGGCAGTTGTACCAGTTCTTACATGATGTAATGTAAGTCAAGTACAATTATTATTTACCTCACCAGAGGATAAAGGACAAACCGCTTTTTCTACTTCTGTTTTCTGAGGCTTCTGTATGAGGCTCTTGCAAGCCTTGGCCAAACAGCTGTAAAACTATGTTTGTGCCCTGTCTCCTTTGGTGGGTAAAAGAGTTACTCCCTTGCCAGATAAACAGGTGAATTAAATAGATCTTGATACTTAGGGAACAGTGAGCAGAAAAGTTGATGCATGGGCTTGTAACAGAATTTATCAGAGGGGGATACAACATTTGCACGAACATGCTTGGTTCCATGTCCACCCAAAAGTGCTCTTCGAAGGAGGTGGGTTTTATTCCACGTAATTTCTCATTTCCGGTGGGGCTTGGGCAGCAGTTCAGAGAGAGTTTGCAGAGTGCATGTCTGTTGTGAACATGTATCACAAAATTCTAGATGTCCCCAAAGAGCACAGTACAAAGAACACGACAAAGGTCAAAAAGGGAGAAGCTACATGAGTCAGAGTGGGGCTTTTTCAATGCAGTTTTGGATTTTTGTGCCTCAGATCCAGCTGTATTCTTTTCGAGCCCTTTTTTTAACTGACCCCAGCCATCTTCTGAAGAGGCTGTAATTATGTCAGTTGAGACCTAAATCATTGACAGAAGCTGCTGCAAAATCAGAAAGGAGGAATCTCAACATTGGTGTGGAGCAACTTCTGGTCCCAAAAGGGACAATTCCCCATAGCCCTGTGCTGCTAATAATCGTTGCCTTTTGCTGGACTTAGTAATTGTGCAGGCACACCGGGCATTGGCACAATTTGTTAATCTGATTTAGGGAATATGCGCAGGAAAAAAAAATCATTGGATTTTTGTTTTATTGCATCTGCAAACTCACTGCATGGCCCCACAATCTCTGGTTTTGGTTGTGTGGGTGGAAAAGGCAGGAGCACACAGCCCAGGGCAGTTCAGTAACATTGTAAATCAGTTTACACCAAGCATGAGGCCGTACCCCAAGTACTTGTTCAACAGATCATTTGAAAGATACCTCGGGTGTGTCTATGCGAGTCCCAGTCACTACGGCGCAGGTGCATTGGCTCACAAGAACATGAGCGAGCATGAGATTTGCAACAGAAAGGTGTAGGACAGGACTCAATGAGATTGAGAAATGGGAAGTGTCTGGTAGGCGGCAGGGATCAAAGGCTCTGGCAGCAGTTGAGATTGCCGTGAATCGGGGTGGGAATGTGACAACGAGCCGAGCATTCAGGGAGAAGGGGGAGAGAGAGAGAGAGGGGGAAAAATGTTTCAGCTGCCGGCAACGTTGATGGGCAGGCAGCCAAAAGCAGTGAACGACTGCATGTGTGCTTGGCACTGGCTCTGCTGGGAGAAGGAGTGGACAAAACAGAAAGAAGGAAGGAAGGAAGGAAAGAAGACATCAGCACGGAAACTGAAAGCGAGAGAGGGGTTGCTTGGATCAGCTCTACTCTACAAATGTCCTCTCTAGCAGGCATAGTCCACGCTTGCTCTAATTAGTTGCACAATCCGATCTTCGTCACACAGCTTAAATGTTCCACATCCTGTAACTTTAAACTACGTTTTTATTTGATTATAATTGCAGGTCCTTGGGCACTTTCTAACAGCAACTAGAAGTCCTCTTATTTCACAGGAAAACAAACAGGCAGAAAAGCAAAAAAGCCCAATATTAACACAGGATATTCCCCACCCTGTCATAAAAAGATCCACTTCCCTTGTTCTAGAATGAGTGTCTAAAAAGCAGATGAACTCTTGCAAAACTCCTTGAGGAGATGAGTAAATACCGAAACATTCTGTTGGCTTAGGAATAAGTTAGTTTTACTAACAAATTTTGGGTTGCCTTGAAACTCAGCCAAGTTTCGTCCCTGCTGGATCTGTACTATTTTTAGAGTACCTGTATTTGGGTGGTAACTAGGACCAAGCTTGCTGGCTACTGCAAAATTCTAAAAATTCTAAAAGTTCTAATTCTAGTTCAGAAGGAAAAGCCTTATGCCAAATATTTTATTCTCCTGAAATTTATCAAAATAGCACTTGTGCCCTATTCCAAATTCTGTGAATATTTTTGAAAAATTTGCTGAATCACACCCATAAACTTGAGAGCAGAATTCCAAGTGACCATATTGTATTTGGGAGGGTCTGAAGCAGAGGGAGTTTAGGGAAGTTTGTAGAAAGCAGATCCGCAAAAAGAAGAACAATATGCATTTTTAGCACAGATGAGAACTGTAGAAATTAGGTGAATTTTCAGGAGGGATTTCGAAAAGCGGCATTCTGCCAGGGGGTGAATAACTGCTCCGACATCAAGAGAACTGCTGGGGGATGTGCTAACGTAGCTGCTTTCCCGGGAGAAGATATGAACCATACCCCGTCTGGGGCACGGTTCAATAGCTGTAGCAGGCAAGTGTAAACCTGGTTGTAAAAGGAAAAAGACTTTGACTCGCTGAATGAGATCTTCGTGAGCCTTTGGCCGCGCTGCAGGGACACGTGAGGGGACACGGAGGGCACGGCGCTGGCGGCGGGGCAGCGGCGCGGAGCCGGTGCGGTCCCCGCAGGGGCTGTGCGGACACTGCCCGCGTCCCGCGGCACCGCCGCGGTTCCGCGATTGCGGCACGGCCGAGTCCGGGCTCGGGGAAGCACCGACGGCTCCAGCGGAAGGGAACTCGATGATCTCAGGGTCTTTTCCAGTCGAATTGATTTGGTGAAGTATCTCTGTGCTGAGCATGCAGGAGGCAGCGGCGGGCGGCGGGGAGCGGAGGGCAGTGCAGGGGCGGCACATGGGGCGACAGAGGGATGAAAACAGAAGGAAGGCAGTGCCGGCAGCGTGGGGCCGTGGGACTCGGCCGTGGGACGCTCCCGTCGCTGCCCAGCCCCGCGGCCCGGGGCGGTGCTGCCCAGGTGGCGGGGCCGGGCCGCTACTCCCGCCTGGATCGGGTTAACTGGGCGGGG
>VZTF01001108.1:0-11685 GCA_013397755.1 Cnemophilus loriae | reverse complement strand
TTTATATTATATATAAAATATATTTTATACGTTTTTATATTTTAAAAATGATATAAAACTTTGGAATCATTAAAGAAACCTTGAGGTCCATTTGGTAGATCCTACTGGGAGGAGGAGCTCAGGCACGGCTTTCAAATAGTTGGCACCGTGCTATAACTCGTGGGTTATTTTCTCGGCACGTGGTTGGATATTGGACACTTCCAATATTCAATATCCCAATATTGGACACTTCCCTTTCTCCATGCAGCTGTTGTTCCTGGCAGCTGTCGGGATCAGCTGCAGGATGGGGCCTCTTCTGCTGAGGTCACCAGGCTATACTTAGGATGGAGAGAGGAGTAAAATACTCTAAAATACTTTGTGGGGAAAGAAAAAAATCCCCAGTATTTAGTTGTCTGTAAGCCAGTTTTAATGCCATTAATTAGTATGGATAGAGGAATAAAGTACTCTGAAATACTTTGTGGGGAAACAAAAAAATCCCCAATATTTAGTTGTTTGCAGGCCGGTTTTAATGACATTCATTGTAGTTTTAGTAACTTCCTCGAGGTATGTCAGTGGCAACGGAAACCCCTGTTTCTTACTTGTTGCTGCAAGTGGCAGACCTGTGTCAAGCTCCAGCTGTGAAACAGCTGTCATTTAGCATTAAAAACATTCCCTCCTCTCCAGTTACTTTTGCTGTACTGAAGCTAGTAAGGGGTTGTCTATTGTCAGTGTTCAGCTTCAAAACAGGCTGCCCCAACGCTTCAAAACACTGCCCCAGCAGTTCCAAGGAGCAGTGGCATGTTTAATGCCATGTTGTTTACGTGCAGGGTAGAGTAATCCTATGATCTTCCAAAGGGATCTGCTGCAACGTCAACCACGGCTTCACAGATCCCTACCTGTTGCACTAAACTAAAATTATGGGCTTGTTTTACAATACAGAATATCTCTTGTTGTGGAGCTTGTCTTTAAAAAGTACAGCTGCAGCCTGACCCTGTTCTTCACAGGAATGCCCTAATTCCCAAGGAATAGGGTCAGAATGATTAAAGGTAAAGCATTTTGTGTGGTGCTCTGGAAAAGCAAATTAGCCATTCACTTCTGGAGGGTTAAATGAGATTTGGCTTTGGATCACCTTAAAAAAAAGAGCTTAATGTTCAAATGAATAAGGAATGAAGATGGATGGGTAGTGACATGAGTTAATACGTTTCCCTTTTCCCTATTCATTCTTTGCTTCTGTATTTCAAAAAACCAGCAAACTCTTTGGCATGAACCGAACCTGTGCTGAAGTGCTGAAGCCTTTTCTGGGGTAAAATGGTTGCAAGTAGTGAGAGCAGTGTGCTGCTGTAGTTGCTCTCAGGAGAGGAAACACCCACCTGCTACACACATGTACAAACTTTTAAGGTTCTTAACTTTTATTTTTATAAGGTAGTCGTAGAGCAAGATGGTTTACGTGGGAAACAAGGTGGTGTTTATGTTTTGTATGCCGATTAACAATTTCTGTGTTTATCAAATACCCTTGAAAACCATCACTAATAACATTATTTATTAGTGAGCTTATCATTCTGAGTGACTACCTTAGATTGTATGCAGGACAAAACGTATAGTTTACGTCTGTAGGAGTGTCACATGAGATTTCTTCACTTTATTTCCCTAGTTTAAAGGATGGATATAATGACACTTGTGTTCACTCTCAGTGGTGACACTCAGGACTGTCAGTGGAAATCACCAAAAATTGTCAGGTCATGTGAGTGAGCTACAGTGGGATAACAGGTCATGTGAGGGTTATTCAAGTGAATGGGGTGCTGAGATCTTTAATATATCAGAAGTTAACCAGGATCAAGATATACTGGTTCAAGGCTGCTTTATTCTTAAAATAATCTCTGTGGGGATTTTACATCATTTATTTTATACACAGTGATTGACACTCACGGAGTATCTTTGAAGACCTTTCCTCCAACTTGAAAAGTGCATTGAGAAGGAAAAGATCTTGTGAAAGAGGTAATTAATACAATTAGAAGCATTTTAAAATGGAGAGTCAGTTCATACAATGTAATTTTTTTGTAAGTTAATTTCCTTCAGGACAGAAAAATGTAACCACTCCTTTTTATTATTTACACCTGACTTTTTTTCATCAGCTTTATGACCTTTAAAAAACCTCTAATACTGAAGCTGAGAAAGGGTTCTCTGATGACAAGCTGCAATCTAATTCTGTGGCTAAAGCTGGTCCCTTTATATATCATTCTAATGCTTTTTTACAACAAGTACTTACCCATTACCAGCATCTGGAAGCCTTTTAAGATCTCTGTGAAACGTCTTGGCATAAGAAATAAGCTGTAGAAATGTTTGGCACATAGAGGTGGCAGGCTGGGTGCACATGGAGAATTACACCTCCACACTTACCTCTTTCTCAAAATATTTTATACCCAGCTGTTTCAAGAAGTCCTGGTCTTTTATCTCAACCCTGTTTTCAATGAAGCTACCCATATCTTTGTGGGGAACAAGACCAAGGTTTTGATATGAAAATACCATACTGAAGAATGCTGTGTTTTTCTGCCCCATGGCACGTTGTTCTCATGGGTGAACAAACAAATAACTGAGAAAATTCTAGCTGTTACAAGACTAAAAGTCTTCTGCTTTTTTTTGCCAGAAGATGGCATTAACAATTTAGGATTCTTGAAAACGTCCTCTTAGTTTTCACAAAGCCAATTGATTTTGAAGAATTATGTATCTGTTAGGAAAAGTGTCTTCAGACACAAAGATCCCTACAGGGTTGGCTGAATTAAAATATTCTTTTAATAAGGAGAAAGATATCTATTTTTTTAGCGCATCAGTGATTGAAAGGTGAGAAGAGTTTCACTGGCAATTGCAGTTTTCCCTAAGTTGTTTCATGTTTGAACCATGCAAAATCTTTTAGCAATTGTGTTTTAAAGTGATCAGAAATGCTGGAACCCCTCTTTATGCCAACCCTTAAGTTTTATTCCATGGTTAATTAATTTGTTACTCCTTTATTAGTGAACGTTTTGTTTTCCTAGCTTGTGAAATTCCTGTCCTGTCGATAAAGAGTCACTGGAGTTATCCCTGAAACCACTTAGATCCAGTAAGATTTATTGTATCTGGGAAGGCAGATCTCAGGTCTCATTAAGAGGCCACGTCTCGTTAAGAAACCATTTAGTTGCTTTCGCATGGTACAGAGCCTTAGCCAATTAGCCACGGAGAGCTGCTTACATGGCTCTTGTATGTTCTGCAGTACCTACATTACTTGGATTTTCCTAATGCTGAGAATTCTTCTGACTTGTCACTCCATGTAATGACAATCTGTTATTTCTAGCTATTTAAATATATTTTGTTTCATTTTAATTAGAACTTCGACCTTCAAATACGTTATTATCTCCACTTGTCTTCTGTTCTTTTTTTAGAAAGTGTCTCCGTTGTTTCCCTTTTTATTCTTTTTTCTCCCTCCTGTGTTCACCATTATAATTTGAACAGAGGTTAACACTGAATTAGGGTCTTTGGACGCTCTGTATTTAATGTTTAATGTAAGTATATATAAAGATGTAGGTGTAATCTAGGATACATGTAGAGAGCAGACAAAATAAATTTATTGGATTATTTTTGTCTTTAACAGATTCTCAGCACTTTTCAGATTGGTGTCTTGGCCTTGAGTTCTAGCTGCTCCTTTCATCAAACAGAAGTTTCCCATGGCAGTGCATACAGAGAGTTGCACAGCACCTGTAATGGTTTTACATTTTAAGCTACCTTATGTAAGAAAGGGAATTTTTCCAAAATGTAATTCATTAAATGAAGTCTCAGTTTCCTGTGTGTTTTTATATGTTAGAGAACTTGGCAAGTAGGGAACGCTTGTGAAACCCTTGCACACATGTCGTATTTAGCCTCCCTGATCTCTGGGTTTGCTATCCTCTCTGTCAGTTTTGATTTCCCCCTCCCAGGATCTAACAGCCTCAGCAGTGACTCTGACTTTACCTCAGGATTCAGAATCACGTTACGTACACATTAAATGAATTCACTTACGTATGAATTTTTGGAGTTTGTTGTTGTTGAATCTCATAATTTTACCTAAAGCACGGACTCTAAGTCATTTTAGATGTTCTCTATTGCACATTTTGGCCTCTGTAATATCTTACACAGTCAGCACTTTATATATTAATCTTTATGATTTTGTTGTTGCTATTACTTAAACTTAATGTATTAATTAATGATATGAACTCAAATTTGGGGGTGACCTTATTTTCTTATATAATGTCATTGTAGAGAGCCTTGAAAATCGTCACAAAGAATCTACCCCAAACTACAGGGAGGAAAACTTAAATAACTTGTTTTTGTTGAGTCTTACTGTGACCTCCAAACATGAGTAAGAGCAGTATTTGTTAAGGGCCTAGACTGAACAAAGATATGAGAAGGCAGTGGGCAGCAGATACTTGAAGTGCTATCATTTTTGTGTTTTATGGAACAAGTAAAAATATCTGCAGATATTAATCCATCAGGATACAGACAGCTGCACCATGCATTGCCAGTAAGACATAAGTGAAGAAGTTGGGGGATTTGGGGCAGACTTTTCAGTGATGCATGTTTCTTTTTTGGGTTTCCCAAGAGTGCAAGTGTGGCATTCCAGTGGCATATATATTGATTTAGAGAAACGCTGTGTTTCAGATTTTGCAGAATTGTTGTTTTTTGTTTTCCTGTCAAGGAGACTCAGAAATGCTTACAGGATTCATACATAAAAGAGAAAGTTACACAACAAAACTACAACTTTGCTATAGTTCATCTGTAAGATGAATGGTCTTATATAGGCTGCTTGGGGTGAGGACAAGTGCCATTTTTTCTCCTCTGGTTAGTCAACCACGGGTAGCTGAACCACATTAGACCACGTGCCTTGATATTAAATTGAGTGTCTAAAATTAGGCATTTTACATTCTATAGCTTGAGGACAGGGTTTCAGTAGCTGTGGCATTCATCAAGTAGACATCAGGCGTGTAGGAACTTGGTGGCAGTGAGTAAATTGCCTTGTGCATTTCTTACACATTGTATTGTATTGTATATAATTTTAAAATATAGTTTCATCGATAAAATATTTGTTTCATGTTTTAGTTTATTGTTATTGCTATTTTCTGTCATGTTTGTCAGTCTAGTGTATGGTAAACTTGGAGTTAAACAAACTTCTAGCCTAACTGCAGGTAATATGCAGTTTCTTCATTAGTAACTTTGTGATGTTCCATATGATTCTAATATTTATTTTATTTGATTTCTTGTAGGTTCTAGGTTGAAGATGGCATCATGCCTTTATGAATGCCTTTGTGAAGCAGAACTTGAAAAATACTACCCCCACTTTGCTGCCTTTGGTCTTCAGAAAATTGATGAGCTTGCCAAAGTTTCCATGGAAGATTACACCAAACTGGGAGTCCATGACATAAATGACCGCAAGCGTCTTTTTCAGCTCATTAGAATAATCAAAATTATGCGACAGGAAGGCATTGCAGACTTAAGCAAGCAAGATTTTCAACCACGTGGCCTTTTAATTCAGCCTCAGGTGACCAGGTCAGGTCCCCGTAGACAGCTGCGTTTCGAATCCTTCTGTGAAGAAAATGATGGAACAGTTAAAGATTCTGAATCTGAATTATATCATTCACCTGATTTCAGTGCCAATGAAGAGAAGAACAGTGTAGGGGAAATGCTGGGACACATTCCACCACACGATTCAGAGCCGATCAGATTAACTAGAAGAGACTTAAATACTCCTGGAATAGGTACAAAAAATGACCTGAGCTGTCCAACAGTTTCTGATGATATTGCTCCTCTCCTGGGGGATTCTGAAGCTCCTATTGTACAAAGAGTAACTCATATTTCAGGGTATAATTACGGACTACCTCATTCCTGTATCAGGTAATAATCAGTCACCTTTATTTTGCTAATACTTCAGGTTAGTCATAATTAATTCTTTCTTAATTGTGGAGCAGAATCTGTCTTCTTCACCTCCAAATAAACAATCCAAGCACTGCAGAGCAGTGCAAAGTCTTAAAGACAAGAGAGATATTAATAAGCATTTGCAACTCTCCAAGTCTTGTAGAAGGAATCATCTGAATTTGACCAGCTGCTGCTCACCAAGGTTGTCTAAGAATAGTCTGTATTGTCTTTCAGGATTTAAGGCTTTGTTTTCTTGGTATTTGAGCCAATCTTTGTCTTTCCATATAACTAACCTTTAAAACATTATTTTTCCAAAATATGGCATTGGCTGTTTTTAAATTTGTCAAGCTTTTCCCGGTAGAAAGGATACAGGCTGTGATGGCTATATTTGTTTATAAAGAAACTTCTGAGCTGAAGCTTTAAAAGGAAGCAGAATGAATACAGCTGGGAAGGGTTACAGACCTGGTGGTGAGCGGGATGCCTTGCAGCTGCTCCTTAGGCATGTGATCTGTAACTTCCATGCTTTTCCCAGTGTTTGGTACCGAAGGGGCTGTGGTTATCATGAACCACTGGTAAATCTACCCTGGCAACATTTTTAAAGCACCAGATATTTTTTTCCTGATTCAGCAGCAGAGCATGTATGCCTCTGCACACATAATACCAGTATCTAGCCTGTTGCAATGCAGTCATGGTAGTTAAAAAGCGATGAAGAGAGGTAGTTTTATGAAGTTAGGGATGGTCTGGGAAGGCTGTGGGGAAGGGTTTGGTACAGGGAAAGATCCATGGAGTTGAGGTGTCCATTACAACTCCCACTGAGAGTGCATGTAGCCTGGAGGCATAGATGCTGCTGCCACAGTGGAAAAGTACTAGGGTGACAAAGTAAGTAGAGTACTTAAACTTAAATGCATGATAAAGGTTTATAACTCCTCTTGGCTGGAAAAAAAAAATCATTCCCACCTTCGGAAGAAGTGCACTAACCTCCAATATATATTGATACCTGGGTGCGTTCTCAGTCAGTTCTGGAAGCTGAGCCAATGTGCAGCTAAAATGACAGGATTTATAGTGTTGGCAAATTAAAAAATGATACATTATAAAACCTAATGGCTCAACTAGAGGAGTTAAAGATTTTAAATCCTGTGATACTCATGTTCTTCATTGTTCTCACTTTCTTTCCTTGTTCTCTTCTTTTGTAAGCACATTCTTCTGTACCCAGCATTATGGTTCATCTTGTGGGCTTTCTGCATCCTCCTCCTCATATGCCTCAACTTAATTTTCTCACGTTTGGAGAGCTGTGCATTTCAGGCAGGCTTGGAGCAGCATGCTTACTCTTGGGTTCATGATTGCTGTTCTGCAAGTGCTTAACTGCTTCACTGAATCCATCCATTCCCATGTCACCTTGTGTTTTGACCGCTGTGAAGGATAATCTAGTCTCATCTATGAGAAATACTGGAAAACACAGACATGATTTCAGATGGTAGAAAGACAAAGAGCTCTTTTAATATGTTCAAATTTATTTTGAACTTGCCGACAGCAAATAGCTTGATTTTGCAAATACATAATGGTTCTTCTGACCTATTATTTAGCCAGATTTCTGATGATCTGTGTCAAGACTTTTGTTTGATTTTTTTTCCTAGTAATGAAAATTATTTTATTGTAAAATACAGTTTATATTTTAAAAGAGTTAGTAAGAAATATAAGCTTCAAGTTCAGCATATAGAATTAACATGCATTCTATTCCTGTACAAAATATACTCAACAAAATGTGCCTCTGTACTAGAGAGAATTTATTATTCTTTTCTCATTAACAGAGCCTCTAAGTTTTCAGTTTTTCCTTTCTCCAAATATTGCAATCCCTTCTGCTTCAAGCTTTTAGAGCACAACAGGCTCTTGCTGCAGGTCAACAAATACACCCTCTGGCGTGAGAATTAAACTTCAGAGCCTCTGATCATTTGTTGGACAACATTTGGTGCCTAGTGATATACATAATCTCACACCAGCTTATGAAGCATCTTATTTCAAGTGTCATTGCCTTTCTTTTCCAAGGAAAGAATTTTCCATCTAAATGCAGGCCTGATCCTGGACTGCACAGGAAAGCTGTCCTAAAATTAAAGGGACTCTAGTGACAAGAAAAGATTGCTCGTGTGTGGTCTTCAAAGACCACATCTTGAGATTTAAATCTGCATCTCATATGCTTCTGGGGAATCATGGAGCACAACAGCAACAATACCACAAGCCTGTGGGTGTAATGAGATGTTGAGTAACTTGTGGATTACAATTTATTAGACAACTGGTATATATGAGTTTTCAGTTGCTATGCTAATAGATTTTGGCATTTGGACAGCGTGGCAGAAACACTGCTTTTGGGCAAGTTGAGGCTTGATTATTTGAAAGGCAAATCCAGGCTGAAAATCATTACTGATTTGGCTGAAGACAACTTGAAGAAGGGAGAGATGTAATGAATACATTTTGGTTAAGTTCAAGCCTATTCTATTCACAAAATGCTGTACTCAGCAGGTTAATCAATGAAACATGAAATGACCTCTTGTTTCTGAGGTGTCTGGAAGGGGACTAAAGTAGAATTGCCGAAACATAAGAGCACAACTTTGTTTATAGTCTGAAACGACATAACCTTTTTATGCAAAAAGACCAAAGAGGAGACAAAGATGAGATCAATATTTCAATTTTTTTTGGAGCTGAACAGGAACGTGGTGATACTATCTCATTTGCCAGTTTGAGTCATTTACTTGTAACCAGCTGGACAGTCTATAATGGGAAGAATTAAGGTCCAGCATGAGAGGAAAAGCAACCAAGTATTGTACCTTTTCCTTTTCAAGATCTATTCATACTTTTATTGTACATGATTAAGTGACTAATCATAAGTGCAAATAAGTTCAGCAAGATTAAATTTCATTACATTAACTTGTATATTATGCCAGCTTTGATCTCATGTTTGTGTACAACTGAAAATATGTCAGTCCAGCAACAAGTTCAGGAGTGTAGCTGTAAAAACACAACTATTCTTCTAACAGAAGTGTACAAGAACCATCAGTCTATTTAGAAAAAAACATCAGAAAATGCACCATGTAAAAATGAGGTGTGTTATGGAGTTTTTTGATAAGCATTAAAGACAGAAACATTCTCTGATACAAGTAACAAATTCAGGCATATTCTAGATTCTGTAGTAACCTGATTTTAAAATGTGGACCTCCACTATTGTTGTAGATCCAATACTTTCGACAAAGAGACTCCATGGACAGAGAGTGAAAAAATCAGAGTGTGTGTCCGAAAACGTCCTCTCTGCCTGAGGGAGGAGAGACGTGGAGAGGTTAATATCATCACAGTGAAAGATAAAGAAACCCTACTTCTCCACGAGAAGAAGGAGGCAGTTGATCTTACACAATACATTTTACAGGTAACATCCTCCATTGAAGGTTGTGTTTATGGGCCAGTCACTTGCATGGAAGGGTAAAGCTTATTGTGCTTGGAGTTTCCGTGAGGGAAAACAGAAAAGGACTGTTAGTATTTCTTACTCTGAGATAGGTGATGGGCTTTTCTTTTGGCTTAGAGTTGTCTGTATTTGAGTTACTTCTGATTTATGCCAGACTGTGCCAGAAAACCTGAGCCCAGAATTTTAAGCTCTAGAAGTATGTCTCTTGCAGCTTTCTTTGTATGTGGCAAAATAAACCCTCTGCTACATGCTGTTGCTGCAGGAGAAATGCCTGGTGATAGCTTTCCAGGGTACTTCAGTGAGGAGTTCCCTTTCCACTGTTTCAGCACTGTAGGTCTGTTTCAATGAATCATATACACCCTCATTCTCTCCCTTTTTTCTCAAATGCTTTTGAAAATTAAGTTCTCTTTTGTTCTTTGTATCTTAATCGCAAATACTTTGTGCTGTCATAGTTCAAATTCTCACTTGTGACTGACAGCACCAGGAACAGAACTGATTTGTAGAGGCAGCAAGCCATTCTCACTCTCCTGGGTGTTATTTTTACAGTCTGGGCTCTAGGAACAACTGTTTGGAGTATCTGGTAAGAATTCCGTTTGGATCTCTCTCAGGCCTGGTTCACGTGCCACCTCTTACAGTGGGACACATGCTGCATCATTTCCACAGACCCTGCTCCTTTGAGTCTGATCTGGAGTGTGGGAAGTTTTGGTTTTCTTGCCTCCTTCTGAGTTCAGACAATCCAGCTTTGCTTAGAAACAGCTTCTCTCTTCTCTGGCACAAAACTTTTTAAGAACAGAGGCAATTAATCACAACATAGTCACAAGTGAGAACTAATTTTGAGAGTCAAGAGTTGACTTTTTACTGTTACAGTCTGACAGTACATCTGTAGGCTGATTCATTTCATGAATAGGTTTTCTTTAATTAGGTTTCTTTTTTCTTGTTAAAAGGCACTGGTATGTTAGGCTTCAGAATGATGGGAAATTGAAGCATTTTTGTTTCTCTTTATTTTTTTTTTCTCCTACCCCGAATCTCTTGACTGGTGTGTTCCTACGTAGGTTGTGCTGCATCTTAAGTGTGCTAGATCACTCTGTACCTAATCCAAAGCCATATGAAGCCACTGGAAAGACTTCTGTTATTTCATTTTACCTTTGAATGGAATTAGAGGGGAAGTGAAACATATTAATTCTCATGTAAAGATTATCTTTATTTTTCAGCATGTTTTTTATTTTGATGAAGTCTTCGGGGAGTCCTGTACCAATCAGGATGTGTACATGAAGACAGCTTATCCTCTCATTCAGCATATTTTTAACGGGTAGGGCATCAGTTCTTACATTTATTATTTTTTGCCTTGTTGTTTTCCAGTTTTATATATTGCCTGTATTTTCCTTTATGCTTTTCATCTTTTGAAACATACATTCATTTCACGTTTGCCATAAAGCTTCCCCCTTTTGGAATGTCTTTGATTGCAGTTTTGACAAAAATAAATCAGGGAAAACTTTCTTCACACTTAGTGGCAAATCTCAGTTACAGAGGAAGGTTAAATTGAACCTCAGGTGCAACAAAGAGACAGCGTGGCCAGCCTAGAATAAAAGAATGTGTCCCAGGATTTCTGAAGTCTCATCTTCACTCTAACAAAGACTCCTGTGTGGCAGAGCACACTCATCTGTAGAGAAATAATGTTACCGCTTTCCTGAGACTGCTGAGAGATATTTTTGCATGTATTTGTACAGTTCACAAGGCAATAGAAATTATGAATAACCTTGTGATTTATTTTTATTTTATTTATTTATATTGGCTTAGAGGTTTAATCATAATTACATACTTCCTGATTAATGGGAGATTGATGGTCGCTTTACATGAGAGATCTTATTTCTGTGCAAGGTTATATATATATTGAATATATACTTGAATATAATTACATTTTTGAGTCTTTAAAGGAAAAGATTATGTATCCATGCTGAAAATTAACAAAATAGAGTATTCTGATACTGAAAATCTCCAAGTGTCATCAACAGAGACAGAGTATCATGTTCTTGANCCCCCGGCCACTAGACGGGGAAAGCCGTGGTGGGACAGCTCGGGGAAGGATGAGACATCTCCCCCCTTCAGACACGCGGTGCAAGTCCGAACGCGTGGCGGTTTGTTTTGCTACATTTTTATAATTATAAAATATTTTTCAACTATGTATTTTATATATTTTATAGATAATATATAATTTATATAATATGTAAAATACGTAAATGCAATTTATATATGTATTTTTATATATTATGTACAATATAGATCATATTTAAATACTACTTAAAGGATAGGTTTAATATGTTTTATATTATATATAAAATATA
>VZTF01001049.1:14118-52424 GCA_013397755.1 Cnemophilus loriae | reverse complement strand
CGCACGAGCTGCCCGGCTCCAGGCCGGCAGCGCTGCCCCTCCGGCCTCCGGGCCCTTCAGTTTCCTCTCTCCCAGGACAGTGTCCAAGCATCATCGCCATGAGCGTCTTGGCATCACTTAAATAATAAACTTGCAGCTAACCAGGAGCTGTCGTCACCGTCCGTCTCCTTGTTTAAAGCACGATGTCCTTGCTGCTCCTCCTTATCTCAGTTGTCCACGGCAGGCCAGAGTGAGTCAAGATGGCAGCATCATCCAGTTCTTGGGTGCTCAGGCTTCAACCCTCGTGTGACTTCTGTTAGCCATGCTCCTTCCAAGACCTGGCTGTAACCCTTGTGTGACTCCCATTAGCCATGCCCCTTCCAGGACCTGGCTGTAACCCTTGTGTGACTCCCCTTAGCCATGCCCCTTCCAGGACCTGGCTGTAACCCTTGTGCGGGTACCTTTAGCCGTGAACATCCCAGCTCTTGGTTCTTCGTTGTCACAACTTGGGCCATCGTTGTCACCTCTTGGTCTGTAAGCACACTGTCCGTTCTCATCTATTTGGAATCATAGAATCATTAAGGTTGGAAAATACCTCCAAGATGATCAAGTCCAACTTTACTTGAAGAGTTACTGCATCTCTTAAACCAGTGGAAGGTTCTTTGTGGCCAACACTTTGTAGCTGTGACGGAACCGCGGGTGAATGTTTTAAGTAGTGCTCAGAATAATATTGCCATGAGTCCAGTCCTCTTTCCTGCACACGTGTAACATTTGGTTGAAAGCTTTCTGCCAGGAGTGAGGTTAAGTCACGTTTGTGCTTGTGTGGAAGAGTCCATAGCCCACTACAAGACTGAGCTGTCCAGTTCCCTTTTCCCAGAGATGAAGCTTTCCCATTCCCCAGCCTTGGGAAAGACGAGAGCAGGGGCTCAAGTTTTCCATTGGTGCAGGGGAGAAAAGTTTAATTGATAAATTTGTATCAGGGAACTTGAAACTTGTGATTACAGTGAAACGACTTGTTACCAAACAGAGCATGACCTCCCAGAGTCTCACTGGGTGAGTTGTGTAGATGTCTGACTACTGTGTGGTTAGGCAATGAACATCATTGTGAATTTCGCAGACCTGTGTCTTTCAAACACTTTATTTACAGGCTCCAGGAATTTTGTGGAATTGCTCACAGATAGTACATAAACATGCAGGTCTTTGGGGATATCAAATATTGGATAGCTGCGAGAAGTGCGAAGGGAAATGGCTGCATGTAGGATGGTAACTTGAGAAATCTTGAATTAAACTTCATTGCCAGTGATTGAAGTGTTAGTGGACGTGAGGAAACACTTTTACACCATGAGGACAGTCAAGTGTGGGAGCAGGTTGCTCAGAGGTCGTGCAGTCTGTCCTGGTGTCTCATCACCTTGACATGCTCCATTTATCTATAGAGTTACTTGGTGTCACCTGCAGAAAAAAGAGAACATTGCCTTTTTTCTTCTCAAGCTTGTCAGTTATCCACTGAGGAATAACAAATATCATCCGGTCAGTATCATCTTCGTTGGTTCTTGGGAAAAATCATTTCTCTATCTGTTGGCTAATTATTCCCTGGGTGCCAAGTCTGGAAGTCTCCATCAGTTATTGCTCCACATGTCCCTGTAGGTTATGGAAAGCTTCCCATGCTGTTGGTATTGACAGCATTCTCTGCTCCTGCTGAAGCAGAGAACTTCTTCAGTAAAATTTAGGAGTCATCCAGGAAAGTGGTGTTGCCCTGGGCGAGTAAGTTAGGAAGGAGGAAACACAACTTGCCAGTGAGGCATCATCCCAGATCTAGTTTTGTGCCAAGATGTTCTTGAGGAACGTGGGGAGAGGTGAATCCTGGGCTGCTTCAAAGGCTGATGGAGCCTGTGAGAAGTGAGATTAGCAAACTGTCAATCCAGCACACAGAGATCTCCGAATAATTAACAAGGTCATGGAAGACCTGCATATCCCAGTTCTCTTCCCCATAGTGGCCCAGTTCCCGTTCTGCAGGAGGTCACGATTTTGGATTCTTCCAAGTCTTGTGCCTAAGGCATAACAAGCATTTCTTATAAAAATTATTTTTCTTTGTGTGGAGGAAATAAAGACTAATTTAATGATTTCTTCAGACAGGAGCTTAGCAGTTGGTGGTGTTTTCAGAATTGTTCTTTTCAGTGTTAGACTCTCCTGCAGCTGTTCCAGAAGCACATACACTAAAACTGGCATGTTGCAAATCCCATGGATATGCAGTTACCATCTTTTAACTCAATCCATGAATGAGAAGCAAACTAAAGAATAAAGTTTTTGCCAGTCTAAGAGTGACACAAGTTTATCTAATTTGATTTTTAGTAGTTTTTGGTAAGTTTTTATGGCTAACTTGTTTTAGAGCAGGTTAATTTCTGCCCTAGACCAAATTGTTGTATATGCTAAGGAAAACATTCATCATATTTAACTATCAAATTTACTACATAAGATCAATATTAATTTGAAAGGTATCTGCTAGTATGTTTTTTACATGGTTTATAAAAATATTTATGGCAATTCAACTTTAATTTGTGTATAATATCGTTGTCTTGAATGGTTAATTGTTTTGACTGGAATGTTCATTTATTTACCACAGTTCTCTATAACCCCTGGGACTAGACAAGAGAATTTGGGCTGTACTGAAATTTGACACTTGGGCTCTTGGAAATTAATTTGGTGTGAACAGGTGAACACTTGAGTGTCCACATCAATAAAACAAGTGTTTGCAAAATATTTTAAATTTTGCACAATTGCAATTAAAAATTGAAGGAGACCCTCTCATTTAGAAAGTTTTGTTGCCAAATTACTCCAGAATGGCACAAAGATGATGAAAACTTTTCTTTGCCAAGGCTTGTGCACCTCTCAAAGGATGTTTTAATGTCATAATCTTTAAATTCTCTTTCCAAAAATGAGCATAATGGATCCCAGGCATTTATGTTAAGACTTTTCACATTGTGTGAAATACAGAAAGTTGAGTCACCTCTTTGTGTCCACTTCAAGGCCTATAGCATCTTTAGGATTGTGGAATTTAATTCTGTAGTCACTCACAGTGTTCTTGAAGTGGTTATCTCAGCTCTTCCCTCATTTGGGGTTGGAACTGGATGATCTTTAAGGTCCCTTCCAACCGAAACCATCCTGTGATTCTATGATCGATGACTCTTGTCATTCCTCCCAGACATTCCAGCTCCTGCTGGCCTTTCCCTAAATAAGTCTTTTAGGAAGTTTTCTCTCACGAACTTCAAGGTTTTCTGTTGACTGACTCAGTTCAGATAATTTCCATCATCCCTTCCATGAGTGTGGTAAAGGCCTAAGAGCTCTTGGACCTCACTCATGCTGTTGCTCGTAACACTTGTTCTCTGGGATGATGTAAACTCTTCAAAAGAGTCTCTGCAGCAGAGAATATTTCATTGAGGGCATGTCAGCAGAGTTGGGGGTGCTTGCAGTGTCCATCCTCTTAGCCTGTGTTCTGCCTGCAGTGCTATTCCCTTTCCTCTGGAAGTGCTCCTCAGAAATTTCAGGGGAAATAGAAAGTTTGAGAGACTGTAACTTGCTTTACCAAACTGGTATAAAATTATGGTAAAATTATGTGATATGTCTGTCCTTTCTGTAACTACTGATTGAAGAATGATGGTAATGTATCTAATTTTGGTTACCATGTTTCCTACTGCTTTACATAAATTTGTTTAATTTTAAAAGTAGCTTGAAGTGTTCTAGGAGTTACCTCTATATTAGATAGTTTTAAAGTGTGTTGTGTCTAATGCCTTTGAATTTTTTAGTAAAAAATGTATGATAACCAATTGTTGTCATAATAATAGTTTAATATATCAGATTTTTGGTGACAAAGTTGAGATTTTAATTCTACATTTGGTCATTTTCCATTTTGATTGCTGGTCCACAGTCCCAGGGCTGCTGCTGCCAGAATTCCTTAATTTCCTTTGGAAAGAGAGGAAACCTGAATCATTAGCCTAATAAACTAATGTTTAGTTGTCTAAATTTAGGTGAGAAGAACTTGAAACAGAATTAGCACAACTGTACAGAGTTATTCCCACAGGAGACATTTTGAAGTACTTCCTTTCTTCTTATTATTTTTTTAATAACTTATTTGTGCACTTCTGCAAATATTGATGTTTCTTAAAAGAGTTGAAAGTACATGAAAAGATTTCATCTTTATTGAAATTCATCTTTAAATGGTGCTGTTTGCTCAGAAAGCTTTATGAAGTACAGTTAATGCAGGCTATTAACAGGATTTTATTGTGTTTAATTGTGGAAAAGGAAAAACAGAAGCCAGAGTTAGGAAGGTACTTTGAAGAATGAAGTAGATATTTTGTCTCTTTAAGGACAGAAATACTGAAATAGAGAGAATTGGATGTACATCCAGGCTCTCCCATTTGCACCATCAATTGACATTGGCACTGAACTCTTAGGAGAAGGGAGAGGACTTGCAGTACGTGCTGGAGCTGAGCCCAGTCACCAGTGTGGGGCTGGGAACACAAACCAGGCTGGGCAGGACATGGTTCTGCTGTGTTTGTCAACAAGCAAAAGGTGCTACAGTTGTAAATTCTCCCAATTTTTGCACAAAACCACCTTGTGAGTTTCTTAATTGAGGGCAGATTCTAATGACAAGCGGAAAACTTCAGGTTCAAACAGTTCGCTCACTTTAAAAATTAATTTGCAGTGGGTTGGGTTTTTTTTCCTCCTATTAGTAATATAGCTAGTAGCAACTAATTACTAACATAGTTAATCATCTGACTGGAAGAGACATTGAGTAGAGTGATCTTCCTGAGGTTCTAGTGCTGCTGCTCCACCCTGGATTGTCACCCTTGGTACTTCTTAGTTGTATTCCATGGACTGGCTTTCCCTAAAAGACACGGCGATGGCTCTCTCTTAATGAGCTGTTCAGCTTCTGAGCTAAATGGAATCAAGGGGATTCCATGCTTTGCAGAACATAATCTTCTCACTAAACATACTTTTGAAAGCTTTGGCCAAAAGTTCACGTTTGTGATCTGGGCGGTGCTTGTGGCATAAGCTAAAATATGTAACTGGACTGAAACACCTGGTTTGGCTGCTGAGCATCACAGCATAAACGTACATATTGTGACACAGACCCTGTTCTGATACTGGGGATTTTTACATCCTTGTAATTTCCGTTTAGTTTTCCTGCCTTATGCTGTGAGAAACAGGAATTATTTTTATTTCAGCTCATTTACAGCCTTAGTGTAACCAAAATCCCAGCCTTGGTGGTTGTTTGTGTCTTACCAGCAGCAGAGAAGTTCAGCACAGAGCCAGGGGTGAGGTTTTGAGGGAAGAAGTTCTTTGGTTGAATAGAAAGTCTTTCTTGTGGATGTCTTGGTTTGCTTGCTGTGTGGTTTGTGTCTGTGTGTGTTTCTTAACTGCAAAGCCCAAAGATCAGCACATCAAAATCTGGTGTCTTTGCAAAGACCATTGCAAGGAAATTTGTTGTTAATAACAAATATTAGGGAGAAATTCTTCCCTGTGAGGGTAGTGAGGCCCTGGCACAGGGTGCCCAGAGAAGCTGTGGCTGCCACATCCCTGCAAGTGTCCAAGGCCAGGCTGGAGGGGGCTCGGAGCAACCTGGGATAGTGGAAAGTGTCCCTGCCCATGGCAGGGTTTGGAACAAGATGATCTTTACGGTCCTTTCCAACCCAAACCAATCTGGGATTCTGTGATTGCAAGGTGAAACCTTCACGTGTGGAGCTGCTTCCTTCTCAAATCCATGATTTTGTGGGTGAATGGGAGAAGGGCTTGGATCCTGGTGTGGTTTCTGTAGGTATAGATTAAACCCACCAATATTCAAGGAAAAATAAGGTTCACTGTGACTTCTGTTTGACAGATTCGTCTTGGCCCCATATATGTTGGTAACAGTGTGCGGGTTCAATGTGCATGCTGGGTGGGTATGGAAACTATAAGGTTTGTTTGGAATTGGCCTGTGAATATTCCAAAAGCTCAGGAATATCAGAAAAGCCTGGTGACAGGAAGGGATGATCAACTTCCGTGCTGAACTGCTCCCTGTGATTTCTGGTGAATCGTCCAGAATTCTTAAAATGCAGAAATGAAAGAGGAGCAGCATGTGCCTAAATTTTCTGTCCTGACACTTAAAAATTGAAGTGGTGTAAGTGAGATGCAAGGTAAAACTGTATTTCTGGAACAGAATATAGAGAGCCACAAGCAGCTGGGAAATGCCTGCTTTTTTACATGTACTGGAGCTGGTTTGGGATTTGCCTTTAAAAACTCCCATCACCATCTCCACTGTATTACCCTTAGACTAGTCAAAAATAATCTTTTCAAGTGTTCAACACGGCTCGGGGAAGCCTCAGAGACACCCAAGCTGCCGAGCTGACGCTCTCCCTCTCCCCAGAGGGACTCTGAGCCCGTTCCCAGGCGGGAAGGTGCCCTGTCTCCGGCGGTGCCAGGGGTCCCGGAGCCGGCTAGGGGGGGCTCTGCTGGCCCGGCCGCACTCGGCTCTATGGCTGTGACCCCGCCGGGTTCTCTTCCTGCCGCAGCCCTTCTTTTCCTGTGGCAGGTATCTGCAGCAGCCTGGCTCTTTGTTACCCTCTCTCTTCCCTCCCCAAGGTGCTCTGAAGGTATGAATCCGTAGGGCTGGCCGTGTTTCGGTGGGAAGCAGCTCCGGCAGGACCCGCTGTGTAATTCTGCGCGTGCTGCGGAGTTCTCCGGTGGCAGAGGTGCAGCGCGGTTGGCTGCCTGCCTGGCATCCCTGCCAGGGACATGGCACGTGGAAAAGGTCAGGGGATGCTTCCTGAGCTCACCCCACCTGCCTCAAGAACAGCGATTGAAATTTCAATTCCTTTTTTTATTTATTTTTTTTGTTTCAAATGGTGTCTTGTCAGTTGAATGAGTGCTGGAGTGGGGGTTATGCGGTGCATAGAGGGACGAGGAAACTACAGGCAAACTGAGAATCATCTCTGACTATTTTTAATGGCAGTTCTCTTAACATCTGCTTCCTTTCCACAGTTTGCTTATGGATATGTTAAAATCTACGATCCAACTTCAAAAGGCTTACTAGAAAGATGTGTCTGTGTGCATAAAGTAGTTACAGTGTTTTGTTTATTTTTTAGTGGAATTCTCTGGTTTGCATACAAAGCAATACTGTAGCCATAGGCAGCTTATCTGTTTATAATGCACAAGAATAATCTATGAATTGTTTGATTTATGGATGCCGTGGCAATGTTGAGCACCGTTAAGGTATGGATCAGCTTTTTTAGTTGTTTCAAATTAGCACATTGTATTAAAGTGTAAATATGTGTCCTTCTGTCCCAGCAAAGGCAGGTTGTTGCTGAGGCTGATACTGCTCCCTTTGAGTCTCGTGTACATCTGTAAAAAACCAGTGGGATATCTGGTGGAATTTTAATTTTATTTTTATAAAAGCAATGCTGGCTTTGTTTATAGAGTAGTTAATTTTAAGCAAGTCACATTGCTTTCAGAAAAACCTCATTGTTTTGTCACCATTTCTGTATTCTTGTTTCATTTCATTCGTTCATTTATTTGTTTTTTACAGCCTGAGTAGGCAGGGCCCTGCTTTGTGTGCAGTGCTAGCTAATGAGGCAGTCACTAAGAAAGATATAGCCTAAAACATTGAATTTCACTAATGCCAAACTCAAACTCTTCTGTATTAAACTCTGACCGAGTTAAATGATTAAAACCACTCAGAATTATTATTCTCTGACAAATATTGGCCAAGGTGATTTAATGAAGGTATTTTAGGATATTGTATTGTTGAGTTTTGTTTTACAGCTACAAGGATGTTTTGAGGACTGAGTTGAAGAGTTGAAGCCTCAGTATTTGACCAGAAAACTTTCTGTTCCTGATACTTTCCTTTAGTAGTTATCGAGGACTTAATGCAGGGTGTTGAGGTACCTCTCCTTAGATCTGGCAAAAGTGACCCAGAGGAAATGCCATCTGTTCCATGTTTGCCCCTCAAGTACTTTTGCTCCACTCCTCACTAAATGTTAAAAAATCTGAGCAGAAGAAGTAAAAGGAATTAAGGGTGGTGATGGCTAATGAAAGGAGGAGGCATGAGGACTGGAGAGAGGGAATTGCCTTGCAGAACTGTAGTAGAATAATACAGAAATAGTAAGTTGGGCGTTGTCGTTCGCGTTTCTGTGTGATACAAGACCATAATCCAGTTAAAAGCTAACGGACATGATTGATTACAGTGATACGTTTTTATATAACTGGTGATACACAAAATTTCCTCCTGAGAGGGCATAAAACAAGACTGTAATAACATTGGGGAAGGGACTAGAAGTGTATAACCAAGAGAATACCCCCCATTAATGCAGAAAAAAAAAATAAGCTCTAATTTCAGGGGCAGTCCAGTTATAGACTTATGGAATGAGTAATTTGTTGGGGCTATATATATATATATTTATGTGTATGTAGATACATATGTGTACACACACACAATCATCCAAACACTTTCCCTGGTTTTCTCCCTTTGAATTTACACTATGTGGGAGTTCTGATGCTGTTCGCAGTCAGAAACTAGATGGTGGCTTAGATAAGGCTGCTGGTATTGTCAGATGCTGGAGTTCCTGGCTTATAAATATTTCCAGGGAAAGCATTTGACCACGGACACAGATCTTCCTCTGTACTCGAAAACCTTTTGAAAGAAGATATCCAAGATATTCTCTTCTTTTCACAGCCTCACAAAATAATGAGTAAAGAAACAAAATAGGGTTGGTTTTTTTTTGTTCCCTTAGGATGACCTTGTGTTTAGGAAGTGTCTTGGATTCTTTCCAGGTAGATTGTAAATGTTTTCCAGCTTCTCCATAATATTTATGGGAGTCCCTAATGCTCTTGCAGGTGGCCCTTGTGTTGACTTGCCTGTTAGTGTTTCTTTGAATGAAACAGTTAGAGAGATGCACACCTCAAAAGTATCCCTTGCTAATAGGAGCATTCCAGGGGTTGTCAGCTGTTGGCGAAAGATTTGTTACCACGGGAAGAGGAGAAGGAATACCTGGGGTTTGGATGTGTAAGGCAACCAGGGTTGTGTAGGAGCTGGAATACTTTCCCCCAGGTACTCTGGGTCTCAAAAGAGTTAAAAGGACTACTTTGGTACAAATCTACTCTGAGAAAAGGATGAACTCATGCTTCATCTCAACTGAAAACTTCCTTCATCCTACCATCAAATTCTGTTGTGACGTTTTTGGAGAGGATAGAGAATTCCTGACAGGAAGCAAAAAAGGATCAAAAAGGTCAGTGTAGAGTCAAGGACCTGGGCTACTGTTTTTGCCTCTCCCAAAACTTCATGCTGTGATATTATTATCAAATGGTAACGAGTTCCTTTCCATGTTCTTGTCTAAAAGCAGCCCACCCCTGCTGTCCCTGTCCTCAGCAGCTTGTATGAGCACTTAGTATATCCAGTATTTATGGGGATAGGTTTTACACCTGTGTAAACTTAGTTGACTGTGAATGGGCTTCTAGATCAACATTAAACTCCCATCTCCCAGACACTCCTGAGATCATTACAGCAGAAACAGAGCTCAGGCCTTGCAAACCTTCCTGGGAGGTGTTTCCTTACTCTTTCCTTGTAGATAATTACACAGAGGAGACTTGCATCAGCCTTGTGGAACTGTAACCTTTGGTTTTTTTGTTTCGGTTCCGTGTTTCACTTTTCCAGCCTCAAGTCTCTGCTCAGAGAAACTAGAAAGTTCTGGTGCATTATCCAGCTGACTTGATGCCATGCTGGACAGGTCCTCACTATTCCATGTGTGTCCAGTTAAGCTGAAGGAGCTACCTTGTCTTTGCAGACCTGCAGGTGGTATTAGAAAGGGACTTTCTGCCATCAGATGACCTCTGGGACAGTCTGTTGTCATCCTTTCCTAGAGCTGGCTGCTAGCAAACTGATAGTTCCTATCACAGTCCTGAGAAATACTGGATTTATCAACTAAATGACTTGAGTTAAATGAAATTAGGGCTCATCCCTTTGCTATCAAATCCCATTACTTTCCCTAAGATGGCTTAAGAATTGTGGTGTGAGCAGGATCTACCAGGAAAGAAAGTGTAGAGCTGGCAACGCAGAGAAAGGAGAGAGGGCTTAAATGAATTACTGTTATCTCTTGGGCAGAAAGGAAGGCTGCTAATGAGTGGGACATTCTGAAGAAAACCTTAATTATCCTTCTCCAGGCAGCATCCAAGCATGCCATCAACTCCAACATCTGTCAGAGGATGTTTGATGCAGACAGATGTTTGTGCAGCACTCAGTCATCATCTGGTTCTTCTGTGCTTACGTTCACACTGACACTCACTGTCTGTGTTGGGAAGCTAAGCATTCCATTTCCCTGTTCCTGGAAAGGGGACATTCCCTCTAAGAAAGGTGAAACCCTTGGATCTGTGCAGCCCATGGCAGTGGGAGCTGCCCGTGCTCCTGGTTTTCATTTACGATGTTCAGAGGGAATGAAGGCTCGTAGGGCATCAGGGCAGAATCTGTGGCCTTGACCTGGTACCAGTATCCCAGGTAGAAGAGAAAATTGACAATCCTTCCCTCTCTCCTCTGGGAAGCAGCACTATTTCTAAATTTTCCTTGTGTGCCTTTTCTATGTATTCTGAACTCATTAGGGTAAGTGTGGCTTCTCAGTCATGTAACAGTCTTAATTCATAAAAATTTGCTTGGGGCAAGCAAGGAAGGAGGAGGAGGAATTGTGATCCTTCTGCTTGGTTTTGATCAGATACTTTTTAGCAAAGTTCATGGCAGCTGACCAAGACAATGACACAGTGCTTTCCTTTTTTACAGTTTGAAGATAAATCTGATGCGGTATTTGATATTACAGAAAAATGTAAGTATTTCTATTTATTCTCTAATGTCATAGTTTCACAAAGCCTTTCTTGGAAGTGTCATTGCTGCTGAACAAGACTGTCTTGCCCTCATCCCAGCCCTTCCTGCTCATTCCCTCCTGCATTGCCTTCTCCGCAAGTGCTACAAGTGAGGTGAATGAAAATTAACGTTTTTTCTTTCTTTGGTTAGTTTTACTCAGTTCAGCTTCTGCTTCACAGCGGTGAGGGGGACTGAACCGTTTCTGTCAGCAATGTTCTCACAGTAATGTTTGCCTAAGAAGGCTGAGAGTATTCAAGGAATTACAGCATCAGCCGAATTAGGACACTCACCCTTCTCTTTTGTTACACATGAAGCTGGTCAATTTTCTGACTGTTCACTGGGGTTTTTCTTCTCCCTAGGTGGTGAAATTCTGGATGCAGAGATGTCTGAGGATGCTGACCACACCTTAACACCCACCCTCAACAGCTTGTCTTACGGCGTACCGAATCGAGCAGGACCTGAAAATTCACTGCAGGGTGATGATCATGATTATTTTCTGAACTCTGGGGATCTTGCAGGCATACCTGTTGTTGGGAGTGACAACGAAGATGATGAGAATTTCACTCCAAAAGACACTCTTTCTTCAGCAATTCATGATGAAGATCATCTGGAAGAGGGCAAGAGAGTTCCAGATCATGAACTGGACAGTGAAAAAGAAATTCAGGTTCAGAATGCAATCCAGAAGGATCTCACTTCCCCCTTTGAGCAGGGCCCTGTATTTAAATCACTTCGAAAAGATTTTAGCATAACACGAGATAATGGCAAAGAGACTTTTTCAGCAAAGGACAAGAATAGAGAAGGACATTTTCAAGAACGTGAAAAACGGTTGGAAAAAATCCCTAAAGATATGGATTCTAGATTGAAAAGCAGTTTTCTTGACAAAGCAGGTAACTGTTGACATCATAGACCTGGCTGCCCAGCAAAGAGGAAGAAAGAACTAGAGAGAAATCAGCAATAGGGCTAATTACTAAAAGCATCATCTTGTTGAAGAGAACAGGCAGAGCTGTGTATAGGAGGGCATTTTATGAAGAACCCTGAAATCCAATGAACTGTGTGTTAGGAGGAGGATTTGCGAAGGGCTTGACAGTGTTAGGGAGGTCTCATCCCCCACAGCTTGTTACAGAGCCTCAACATATCCTTTGTTGTTGTGGTTTCCTAAACCAAGCTGGGTGACAATTCAAGCTTCCTTTTGGTTTTTCTCACTGGTTTTTTATAGACCATGGAACTTCTTGAAAGAAGAGGTGGTGAAGTTTAGGTTAAGTTGATGGCCAGTAAAGATTTTGTGAGCGAAGTACCAATTCTTCACTAATGCCTAGGCATTTAAAGCAATATGGATTTGATAGCAGGATCAGGGAAAGGCTTGCTAGAAATGAGTTAGTGTCTGCAGGAACTAAGCCAGAACATAGCTTGAAATCTGCTTTTCCTGGGAGACTTCTCTCCTTCTTCCTCAAATACTTGTGTCTTGGACTTCATCCAGCCAACATGGAGAGAACTAAAGATGCCTAAAATCCCTTTCTCATTTGACAGTCACCATAATCTTGCTGCCCACACACTTATTTTTGACTTGCCAGGCTCTGAAAGTTGCAGCAGAACAGTGAATGAAGGAGTTAAGAATAACCGAGCAGGAACACATGATTTAATCTTATTCAGCAGAGGGAGGGTGAGCCAGCACGTGAGGGACTCCTGGCTGCTTGTTCACATTCACAGCTTACAGTTCTGAGATTTAAACTTTATATGTTCAGCAACAGCATCTTAAAATCAGTGCTTCCAGGTGGCACCAATGATAGAGAAGCAATAAAGATATTTTATAAAATAAAGAAAAGTTACAGATGTATCTCTACTTCTACCTTCGGTTAGAAATCAAGGGAAGACTGTTTCTGTACATAAGATGTATTTCAGAAAGCTGTAAATACCTACAGTTAAAAGATCAGGTAAAGTAGTCAGTAGTTGAAACGAGAATGATGAATGTTCATGGCAGCATCCAGTATCTAGGCAAATCCAAAGTTTTTAAATGATACATTCTAAAAAAGCAGAAGATGTTATTTCTTGAGAAGAGGGGAAAAGGAGAAAGATCAAAACAGCAAACAAAAAGCTGGAAGATGTTGCTCTGAAAAGTATTTTCTGATTCAAATGTCAAAACAGGAGAGTTCAGAACCTGCTGGGGTGTGGAAAATTCTAATTCTGAATGAACAATTTGCGTCGGAAGTTTACAACTATTTTGCTGGAATGGGAAAATAATGATCCGATAGAATAATAAAAAAAAGTCAGTTCTCTTTAGGGATTACCACCTTACCTGCAGGGAGGAGAAAGGGAGTAGTTTAATAGTGGTGAGGTGCTGTCAGACACTGGGGTTGGGGAGCAGGATGAGACTCTGATAGTTTTAAAGGAAATGCATTGGAACCTGTATTCATTTCTATTTAATGTATATGTTTTCCTCAGTTCATAATCAAGTAGAAGAAACATTACGGACGCAGTTAGCGCCACAAACTCCAGAAACTAACTTCAGGGTAAGCTATAGATCTTTCAACCACTTTTGCAAGTGCAGCAATATGCTGGAATAATTCAAAATACGTATTTTGTATTTGAGTGTAAATTTGAGTGTTAAGGAAGCTGATCTTCTGACTCTTAGACATCTTTACTACTTAAACAGTACATATAATTTTGTAAAATTTTCCTGACCCTCTCTTTGGATTGAGGATTCTTTTGGTAGCCACTTTCCTGTTCAGCATGGTTGGAGTGACCGGTGAGCCGAACCTACAGCTGGATGCATCCACCTGACCTGCTGCCTTTTTTCCACATGAGCCAGGGAACAGCTGTATCCACAGGAGACACTCCCAAACAACCAACTTACAGAGCTGGGTGGCTTCTGCTGTGGCCAGAGGAGTGGAAAGCATTGGGGGTGGGATGAGAGAGGGGGCTGCAGGGAGGCTGAGGCAGCAGCTACTGCCCAGCATTTCTCCCACCTTGGCAGGACCCAAATCTCTTGGTCTGCAGCACAAACTCCCCTTGGCAGCAGCCCAACTCCTCATGGCAGATGCAGGAGGGTGAATTCTTTTTCATATTATTGTTTCAGGAGTCTAGCTACCTATTTTCTAGTAAGGAATCTATTGGACAAGAGCTGGGGAATTCCTTTGCACCAAATATTAGAATTAAGAAGGAGCCTTTGGATGACGAATATGCTAAAGCTATGGCCCCACAGCAGGGACTATTAGACAAAATTAAAGATGAACCTGGTAATTCTGAGGTAAGTTTCCCATTGCATTTCTCATTTTGGTCTGACAGCTGACCGCTTAAGCTGAACATAAATTCAGCAATTTATTTGGTTTGTTGACCGAAATTTAACTTGAAGAACATAGTTTAGTAGAAGGACTTTTCCCTCTTACACTACTATGAAACCCACCCCCACTCAACTTTTTGATGTCTTGTTACCTTGTCTCTGAAAATGTTTTGCTTTTCAGTTAGAAACAAAGCCAAGTGCTCTGAAACTTCTGTTACTAAATCTGTGGCAACATAGGCACTTTATCTAACTAGGAAATAAACTATAGATCACATTTTGTTAAATACCTTGTGAGTAGTCACGATTAGACATAAGAATTACAGCAGCGCTATTGCTGCTACTCCCTTCTTAAAAGTTGCCTTTGCAAGCACGGTAGTTTGTTCTTGTTTTAAATTAACACTTCAAGGTCTTAGCAAAATATTTAAGTACTTACACATCAGTGAAGTCAATTTAAGTATGTGTTTAAGTGACTCTCTCATTCTAGACTGACTTATTTATGATGATACAGGTAAAGCTCAGTAATTGCAACCCGGAGAAGGTCTGACCTACGGATTGAGCGGTGCTGGGGCCAGGATTGCTGAGCTCCAGCCGGTCTCTGTGCCACTGGTTTGCTGTGTGACACCAGGGAAATGAGCTGTGCTGCAATTCCTGTCTCCTCACTGCTCGTATCTGGGTTGCATGTCAGACTTTATATGTTAAAGATGTGCAAAACTTCCCAAAGTGATCCATGCCCTTGCACCGACACGAGAGTGTCGGTGTTCCTGTGCAGCTGTTAGTTTTTAGCATCAGTCTTTGTCCTTCTGCTGAACCTCCTCTGCTCTCTGGGCCTGTCTTCCCAGCACTTTTTCTTCTTTTCCCATAATGCTCTCAACTTAATGAGATAAGTAAAGTATTTGCAACTTCAGATTTTACCGTCCTTCTGATTTGTTCAGTCTCTGTGGGATTGTTTGGGTTTATTTTTCCTTGAACCTGTAGAATGTCAAACCATGTGTAGATTAGTTAAATCTGTCTCTTCTTTTGTCCTCCCAAGATGGCATCTGCTGTGTGGATTTGTGTGGAATGCAAGGAGAGATGTCTGTGGTTATCAAAGATCATATTAATAAGTAAAAATGAAGACTTGAAGAATTTAAATGTCAAATATCGTATGGTTCAAAATATTCCTTCCTGGAGTAAAATCCTGTGATTATCAACTCTGCCTGATACTGGAAAAGTAGGAGAACTGAGTTCATTTTGTTTTGCTTTAGATTGGAATTAATATGGGGGGGACTTTATGGATTTTTTTTTTCTATTTCCTGAAAGATAAGAGCATTTCTTGCTATAACCAATAGTTGGAGCTGAAGGTTTTTGGCTTTCAGCATTGTTACGCTGCTGTGAAACTGCTTGATCATGCACAGTTGATGTCAGGATTTGCCTCCATTTCTTTTCCTTCTCTTAACTAAGGGTACAATTGCAGTTAAAGTGCTTAAAAAACTGTATGTCTGCAAATGATTCGTTTTTAAATAATAATAATAATAAAAATGGTGCTTGAGAATCTCATCACAGCATGCCCATACCCAGCGTAGAGTTTCTCTTACCTGAGATTTGATTGTTTCAGTCTGGTGGTTCATATGATCAAGAACACCACTGCCTGTTCTCCTGGGAAACCTGTTGAGAAATAGTTTGGTTGTCTAGTATAGGAATTTTCAATTTCCCCACAGGAGTGAGAGGAGTGCTCAGTTTGAGCACGTGCTCAGTGGAGGTTGTTGTGGGATTTTGAGAGCTGGTGGAAGCTGAGGGAGCATCTCGCTGCCACTGGGAAGGGAGAGCTTCCTTTTGCTTAGTGATTCTGAGCTGGCTTCCCTGGCAGCCAGGCAGCAACTGTGAATTTAGCTCAGTCATAACATGACATCATGCCTCACTACTCCCAAACGACTGTAAGTAGGCTAAATCTTATCATCTCTGTAGTTCCAAGAGATTATGCTTTTCAACCTATTAAGATTTACATGTGGAGTGTTCCAAGCTGCTTTCTGGCTCAGATTTCTAGGGAGAGCAGGGGCAGGAAGCGTGGTGTCAATGTGAATAGCTGCTGGGGACTTAAGCCAGTCATTTATAGCATGTCAGCTATTCCACCAGCAGCTGTCCAGGGATTTTCTGATCCTGTACCAAATGTGAGGTGATTCCCTTGTCGCTGGAGCTGGGACTGGGACGGTCTGGCCCTGGTGGTGCCCGACTTGGTCTGCTGCAAAGCTTCACCTTAGGCTGCTGTGAGGTCCTAAATCCTGGGTGATACGGAACGCTCCCCAGTGAGGTCCTAAATCCTGGGTGATACGGAACGCTCCCCAGCGAGGTCCCAGCTCTATTTCATTGCTACCCTCCATGAATGTGAAGATAAAGCTTCTTTCCCAGAGCAGGGGCGAGGGCTGCAGAAGCACGTCCAGCTGGAAAGTTTGAGTGGAAAGCAGAGATTTCCTTAAGCTGAATTCTGAGGTGTCTTGGAGTGCAGCTGGAGAGGGGAATGCACCAGGCAGTCCCACCTGTCCATTTGTGCCCCCTCAGGCGTGGTTGCTGTGGAGCTCTGAGCAGGAGCTGTGTGTGGTCCTCACACTTGTCACCCGGCCTTCGGAGCAGGCTTAGGACACCCACTCTTCCCTGAGGTTCAATGCAGCATTGTGAAAGAATGGAATCATGTAACCTGTTATCACATGTGTTCTCCTTTTCCTTTCCTTTTGTTTTAGGAGTACGGCCAACAGCCAAAATCTCAGGAAGGGGAGCTGAAAATCAGTGCTGTATTTTCAGTCAGTGGCAATCCTCTTGGTAAGGAATGGGCAAGACTAACTTCATTTAAATCTGTAAAATGTGTCACCTTTGCAAATAGTCTTGCAGGTCGCTCTGTATTTCATTCGCTGTGTCTGATCCCAATAGGAATGAAGAACTAGTTTGGTTTAGAGAGAATGAAATTGAGATTATAAAATAATTGTGGTTTTGAGACATAGGAAAATTGAATGTGAAATGCATAGGAGAACTGAATGTGTTAAATAGTCTTAAGCTGAAGGAGAGCAGATTTAGAGTAGTTCTTAGAAAACAATTGTTTCCTGTGAGGGTGGTGAGGCCCTGGCACAGGGTGCCCAGAGAAGCTGTGGCTGCCCCTGGGTCCCTGCAAGTGTCCAATGCCAGTTTGGATGGGGCTTGGAGCAACCTGGGTCAGTGGAAGGTGTCCCTGCCCGTGGCAGGGAGTGGAATGGGATGAGCTTTAAAGTCCCTTCCCAACTTAACCATTTTATGATTCCATGAAAGGGATGTTAAAAGTGCATTATCTATCTTCAGAGTAGTTATGCAAATCTGCTCTGCAGAAAACCAGCACAGGGCATGTATTTGTGGAGAGTTCATCTGCTATTTGATTCTCCTCTAGACCCTGACAACCCAAATAAAGCCATGAGCCTTGTGCTTGCCCTTGCACCCCAGTGAATTCCGTGTAATAGATCTGTAACACTTACTCTGTGTTTTCTCTGTGTGGCTTTTTTTTTTTCAGTTCCACAGCTGTCATCAGGTTTCCAGCCTGCTGTGGCATCCTCTGGCATGAGTAAAATGCTACCCTCAGTTCCAAGCACAGCTGTTCGGGTTTCCTGTTCTGGCTGTAAAAAAATCCTGCAGAAGGGGCAAACTGCCTACCAGAGGAAAGGCTCGACCCAGCTCTTCTGCTCCACACTGTGCCTCACTGGATACACCATTCCAGCTCCTCGCCCACCAGCTTCTACCAAGAAAACCTGCTCAAGCTGCTCAAAGTAGGACAGTGCTTGAATTTGTTCTGCTAATAATTGATATTCAAGCAGATAATGAAAGGCCTCAGTTCTGTTCTTGTGCCCCTCGCTGCGTCGGTAGCGCCGCTCCTGTTACGCTTCCCTTCGAAAATTGGTGCCTGATGCTGTTCTTTGTTAATTGGTCTGTCTGCTTGCAGTTCCATTTCCTTAACTGGGTTTTATGTACACGTAGATTTAAAAGCCTCTGTGGTACAGAGTGTGTCTTCTCTTTTTTTTTATTTAAATGAGCCAAATATGAAAAACTGTATTTCAAAAGGTCCTGCATTTTCCTGCCGTTTCAAAATGTCATTGCACTCTCAAAACTACTAACAAGAGTACATTTTCAGAAAGTATTTTATGCATTATTTCTTCTAGAGAAAAATAGATTTATGAATCCCTAAAATGAAGCAAAAGATGTGTGAGTTAATGTATTCAAGGCAGAATATTTCCTTAGATTCTAAAAAAATTTACCTTTTTGTTCAGGCTCCATTGTATGATCTTAGATTTCTGTGGGTCTTGGATTTTCAAACTACATCGCTACTGCTTTCATAACATGTAGAGAGATTAAATTTATTAAAAATTGAGTTTTTTAGGTAATGGGAATTTCAGCACCCAAATCGGTTACTTTCTACCTAGGCCTAGAGTGGAAAGGTGAGGTTGGGCTTTTTTGAGCCTACTTGGATAAAATCATTTAGAAAATACCTACGTTTTCCACAGTCCTGCTGGATACACAGTCCCGAATCTTCAGCTCTAAAAACATTTTAATTATTATAAGTTTTTTGTTCATTTGTATTATGTCCAAATTAGAAAAAGGAGACCTTTGTGGCTGGCTCTGTAAGATGTCATTGCTGTACATTCATTCCAGGCAAATAACTTCCAGGCTGATCGTGCCACAGTCTGTTTATAGAGAATTATTCATATGTATTATTTTTAGTTATGAAAGTTACTTTGCCAAAGTTCAGTGCTTTGTTCATCATTTCTTCAACAATAAATTTATTACTTGAAGTTTTACAAGGGTAACTGAGCAATTAATTGAGGCTTCAATTAATTATTCTTTTCACTTGCTGCCTTAGTGTAAAAAGGCCTTGTAACAAAGTTTAGAAGTCTTGGCTGTAATTTGTATTTATTGTTGAAAAATGGGTTATCTCTGACAGGACAAGTGAGAAGTTGCATCCTTCTAAGCAAGGAAGTTATAGAAGTATTTTCTCCTAGTTTTCTGACTTCAGGGCTTCGAAACTTTTCTGTGAAGGACTGTTTCAAAAGAGAGAAGAAATAAGGAGAAAGTTCAGTATGTTAAATCCAGCAACAAATAAACAAAATGCGGGATGGGAGATAAGAAAGTTAAAATACTCATCAGACCATGGTGGACTGAACTAATGGTGATTAGAAATTGTGGCCTTTCATTTTTCCCCTACCTTCTTATTTGTTAAAAGGAATTATTCCACATAGCCTGCTTTCTAAATTTTTTGTTAATAAAGACTGTGCGAAACAGTTACTTTCTCCAAGTTCTTTTAGAAAAGATTTAATGATAGAGCTTCTTCTTTTTATAGGCCACTCCTAAGTCCAGGTACAAAATGTTTCACAAAATACCTACTTGAGAATTGTACTTCTTACTACTTTTCCTAATGGGAAAGCAAAAATGAAGTCAGATACTTAGCAAAAAATAAAGGTTTAAATTAAATGGATCCACCCTCTCCTGGAGAATATTTAATCTCCAGAATAAGCAAGAACAGCAAGTTGACATGAAACCAACATTAATCCTTTATCTCTGTGTTTGTTTTTCTTTTTCCATAGAGAAATTCTAAATCCAAAGGACGTAATCACTGCCCAGTTTGACAACACAGACTCCAGTAAGGATTTCTGCAGCCAGTCTTGTCTGTCCACGTATGAACTGAAAAGGAAACCCATTGTCACTATCCACACCAACAGCATTTCCAGCAAGTGCAGCATGTGCCAGAAGAATGCAGTGGTAATGGCCATTTCCTCATTTGAATTTCTTTAGCTGAGCACAGCTTGCTGTCTCAGAGATGAACACACATATTCTTTCTGTCCTTGCTGTATATTCCTTTTCTTCCAGATCAGGCACGAGGTGAATTACCAGAACGTGGTGCACAAGCTCTGCAGCGACGCCTGTTTCTCCCAGTTCCGCTCGGCCAACAACCTGACCATGAACTGCTGTGAATACTGTGGAGGATACTGCTACAGTGGCTCTGGCCAGTGTCACGTCCTGCAGATAGAGGGACAGTCCAAAAAGTTCTGCAGTTCCATATGTGTGACAGCTTACAAGCAGGTACGTGTGATGGGATGAGGGGGAATAGATTCCCACTGCCAGAGGGGAAGGGTTAGGTGGGATATTGGGAAGGAGTTGTCCCCTGTCAGGGTGGGGAGGACCTGGCACAGGGTGCCCAGAGAAGCTGTGGCTGCCCCTGGATCCCTGGAAATGTCCAAAGCCTGGTTGGATGGGGCTTGGAGCAAGCTGGGACAGTGGAAGCTGTCCCTGCCCATGGCAGGGGGGTGGCACTGGATGGGCTTTGAGGTCCCTTCCAACCCAAAACATTCTGGGATTCCAGGATTCTGTATTTGGACAAAATACTAAAGATAGATTCAATCTAATTTTTAATTAGATTTTAGGTGCTTTAAGAAACACCCAATTTCCTAGTTGATTGTTTCAGTTACCGTGTTGCTCTAAGGTAACTGCTTTTGTCATTTCACAGAATAACAGAATCATTAAGGTTGGAAAAGCCCTCCAAGATCATCAAGTGCAACGTTCAGCCAAATACCCCAATGCCCACTAAACCATATCACAAAGTGTCACAGGTCAAAGTGGGTTTTGAACACTTCCAGGGATGATAATTTGCTGCTTAATCTTTGCCCAAACATGTTGCTCTGTTTTTCCCTTGCCACTGGACCAGCTACCAGAGAATTCCAGTGTGGGAGGAGACACGGAGGGACCCCCCAGCAGCAGCCCACTGTGACTGTTTTCAGCCTTGAGATGCTCCTTAAAGAATATTCTTTATTAAATTGTAGCCTTTGAATTAAGTGGAGAGGAAAAGTAATAATTAGTTAATAATTACGATTTTAACTTTTAAATTTTTCATATTTATTTTTGATTATAGTGGATCCTCTTGAAGATCTGAGGATTTAAGTGAACCTTAATTTATTATAATAGATCAATTATTTTTGAATTACTTATTTTAATGCAATTACTTTAGGAAAAATTGCGCTCTGATAAAAAATGTAACTTCATTTTGTGACTTGACTCTGCTGCCCCATTATCCAGGCCACTTAGGCCAAGAAATGCCTAATGAATTTAAAAAAAATTAGGGTAAATGTATTTCATCCAGAAAATTACCTTCAGAATTAGTTGTCCTCTGAAAGAAATCTGGAAATAAAATTAAATAAGCTGGAAACATTTTCATGCTGCTTTTATATCACACATCAAAACCCCATATGTGATAGTTCTCTTGAAAATACAGTATGTTCAAAGCTTAGAAGGTTAAGTCAAATCTATTTTAAATTGATTTTTAAACAACATTCAGCTCAATTGTCAGGTACATTCTGATAGTTTCTGGAGGTTTGTGGGTGTTTTTAAATCCCTGAAAGTTTATACTCTGCTCTGTCCTGTGAAGAGCTGGAATAGCTGGTGATAGCACAAAGTGCATTTTTAAGGCTGTCATACTAAAATAATCTGGTGCACTAATTCTCAAAGTTTTTTCCAAACTTGAAGACTTTAAAAAAACCTTAAACACAGAAAATGTGTTTGTGAAACTCAGGCTTTTTCCTGTGTCTGTCTTCAAAAGCAGTTTGTAGACTGTACACTGAAAACTGTGGTTGTTACTAGCAGATGGATCTCTTCCCCATTTTGCTACCAAACATCATCAGGGGACCTGCTTCTCCCTGTTCCTTGTTTCCTCATCTCTTCAGTGGGAATATTGCTTCCATAAACAGCTGATGCATTAAAAACCGTAAGCAAAATGTCAATTCTCAGCAAGATGTTTGAAGTTGTCTGGTACAAGGTGCTGATCCGTGCTGGTACCACCTGTAGTGGTGTTTGCAGTGGAGGCCTTTGCCCAGACAGCCTGGTACTCATTAAAGTGGCCTGGGAAGGTGCTCAAACCAGAGCTCAAATCAGTGTATCTGCACCATAAGTAACCCAGCTGTAAAGCAAATGCTGTTTCAGGTACACGGGCACATTTTATGAATGTTTTATATATAAGCGATGATTTCCAGGTTAAAAAAATGCCGAGTTTCAAATGAACAACCAATTTCCGTGTTTCCACAGAAGTCAGCTAAAATTACACCCTGCACACTGTGTAAATCTCTGAGATCTTCAGCCGAGATGGTGGAGAGCACAAATAACTTGGGGAAGACAGAACTGTTTTGTTCTGTCAACTGTTTGTCAGCATACAGAGTAAAAATGGTCACTTCTTCAGGTAAGCTTATCCTTTTACTTCTATGGAAACTTAATTTCACGTGGCTCATGACCAAACTTTATTTGTCTTGAAAGTTAAGGCTGATATTCTTTTTTTGAGAGGGTGGGAAGTGGCTTTTTTTTTAAAGGGAAGTGCTGATATGGAAATGTAAGGACATTCTACCACAGATAAACATAGCAGTGAGAGTACAGCCATTTCAGTTTGTGTTTTAGGGAGATTAAACATGATAACCAATCTTAAATCTATTTTTTTGCTCTTGCAAGCTGGATTTCTCAGCTAGACAAACCTCTTGTGTGGACATGTGCTGTGCCACTGCTGGGACTCTTCTGCCCCTTGTTCCCTGAGCTGATCAGCTTTGTTACCTCTGCCCAATGTTGCATGGAGCTAGGCAAACATTTTCAGCTATTTTTCATGTGGAAATAGAAAAATGCTTACTGACATCCTAGGGATACTGGGAGATTAATTAAATTTCTGGCAAGCAACAGGCGCAGCAGCTGCAGTGTCTGCTTCTGAATGTGTGGAAACGTCGTCTCAGGCTTCTGTCTGTGCCTTGGCTCGTCAGTCAGACTCTATTTTTGTATGCACGGTGCAAAATTAGCTGCAATACAACTTGATGTTGCATAAATCACTTTTTCTTCTCTGTTTCACCCTCAGGTGTTCAAGTTCAGTGCAACAGCTGTAAAACCTCAGCAAACCCTCAGTATCACTTGGCTATGTCAGATGGGAGCATACGCAATTTTTGCAGCTACAGTTGTGTAGTAGCTTTTCAGGTGTGACATCTAGGATTTCTTCTTAGCTGAATTAACAGAATGCTAAATTGATGGTGGAAATACCCAGGTGCAAGATATAACCCTGTAAAGTAAAGCCTGTCTATTTGCTTTCCCACAGAATCTGTTCAACAAGCCTGCAGGACTGAACTCCTCGGTGGTGCCCCTGTCTCAGGGCCAGGTCATTGTGAGCATCCCCTCGGGGACAGTGGTCTCAGCCAGTGGCACCACCTCAACCGTGTCCCCCAGCTCCACGAGCACCTCGGCTGCAGCAGGGCTCCAGAGGTTGGCTGCCCAGTGCCAGCAGGTCACCTTTACCCGCTCTGTTGTGAAAATCAAGTGTCAGCACTGTAACAGATCGTTTGCCACCAAACCAGAACTGCTTGACTACAAGGTAATGAAGATTAAGGTTTTCCAAGCTCTTTTTTCACTACAGAAAGCCAAGAAGTTGTAGTTTCTGTGCACTGGTCTGTCAGTACTGCTTTGTTGCTTGCAAAGACCTGCTATGGAGGGTTTTGAAATGGATTTGGTATCGTTTAATCAATATCAAATTAATACTGATACTAGCTCTGTGCCCTTAAAACCAGAAAAAAAAGAGCTCCAAAAAAACCCCAAACCAAATGATTGCCTGTCTAAATAAACACATCCCTATCTCTTGGACCCAGGGGTGTTCCTTTTAATCCAAGGACAAAGCACATTGGTGAGGGCTTTCTGCAGGAAATTTTGCTTTATTATAAAGCTAAATGGAGAGACTCATTTGCCAATGCTCTGTTGCTGATTTCTAAGGGTATAAATACTCTTCTGCGTTTCTATTAACAATTTAAATGTATTATCTGGGATGTGACTCATTCAAACACTGAAACCAAAACATTCTGGCTGTGTTGCAGGGTAAAATGTTCCAGTTCTGTGGGAAGACCTGCTGTGATGAGTATAAGAAGAAGGGCAATATGACGGCTTTGTGTGAATACTGCAGGTTTGAGAAAATTATCAAGGAGACAGTGAGATTCTCAGGCGTAGATAGAACATTCTGTAGTGAAGGTAAGAAAGGGCAAAACCCTGTCTCAGAGAAATCAAGTCACAAGTGTTTTGCCTTAAAATTATTGGGGATACTTAAGGAGATCTAATATTGTTAAGTTAGGAATCTGGTTTTTAGGTTTAGGAACACAGAATCCTGTTCACACTTTACATTTTATTGGTATGTTTCAATGAATTGTTACAGATATCACGAAATACAGGAATTAGAAGTGCTGACTGATTGTCATATTGGTATTGAAGGATGTTTTTGCTGTTTTCTTTTAGTTTGTAAACTGCTCTATAAACACGACTTGTCTAAGCGCTGGGGAACCCACTGTAAAATGTGCAGTTACTGTTTACAGACTTCCCCCAAACTGGTCCAGAATCACTTTGGGGGGAAAATGGAGGAATTTTGCTCAGAGGAATGCATGTCTAAATTCACAGTTTTGTTTTACCAGGTAAGCAATATTCTCACATCCCCTAGGTTTTTATACACATACCCCTTGTTGGTGTTTCTCAGTGTGTTCAATTTCTCTCTCACTCTGTTTTCCTAGATGGCAAAGTGTGATGGTTGTAAGAGACAAGGTAAACTCAACGAGTCCATAAAATGGCAAGGGGAGATGAAGCATTTTTGCAATCTGCTTTGTATTCTGTTGTTCTGTAAACAGCAAGGTGTTTCTGACCCTCCACTCCCAAACAACACAGGTAAAGCAGGCTGGGGATGGTATTGCCTTTTAATGTGTGGGGTAGTGAGATGGATGTTTATCTGCAAACTCACTTCAGTGAACTCTTTAAGATCTGTCTTCTGCTGGGGAGCTTGTCTGTTGCTGTTGAGTGGGCTCAGGTTTAGATCACTCTTACTCGAGACTATTTCAAACTTCTGTTGGTATGAAATGCAATTGCTTCATGTACCAAACAAATTTTAAAGAAGATGAAGCAAAAGCACTTGCTTTCAGTCACTTTCATGATACAAAGGCCTTTTTCATTGGGGTAAAACATACTGATATCTAGTGAAGACATGTTAAATACCTAGCTTGTCTTCTTAACACCTAGAAGATATGGTAGAATTAATATTCTTTCAATGAAAGCAATCAAATGGTGAAATTAGTAGACTTAATGGTTTTAAATACGGATTCCTATATAAGGACTTAAACCAGCCACTTCTATGCAGTCTGTAGGCGTGTGAAGAGTTCCCATTTCTGTGTCATTAGATGTTGATTCTTGGAAAGTATCAGTCCCAAGGTGAACAAGCGCTGTAGCTGTTTCCTTGAGCAGGTGGAATGGGAATGAGGGTGGGAACAAAGCCCACAGGAACAGGAAGTGGGAGTTTCTATAGGGAATGAGACACAAAGGGATGAAAGGCCCACAAAGACAGGAAGAGGAAGGGAAACAAAAGGCAGGAATATCACTGATCCTAAAGAGGGGCATCATTTCCCACTGCGTGATGGTTGCTGCAAGAGTAAGATACCCAAAACCAATAAAACATTAACTGAAAGTTTTTAGTGTGCACCAGGCCGTGTTCAGCTTGGTGCACATTGTTTCGATTTGGTGCACATCTGCTGCTTACGTTGGTGGGAGCTCTTTTCCTTTCTTGCTTGATTTACTTGTGGAACCAGCTCCTGTTTAAACTGAAATGCTGCAGCTTGTCACCTACATCCCCTTCTCACACAGCAGCCTCTTTCGTCTGGAGACAGATCTGACGGGTGGGTGTTGTTTCAGAAATGCTTTTTTTCTCAATTATCTTACTGCTTATTCTCATTTTCTTCTGTCCACTGTGTCCAGCAAACCTTTCCATGGCACCAGCCTCCTCCTCAGGCCCTCCTTCTTTAAGAAAGGACTCAACCCCTGTCATAGCAAACGTGGTGTCCCTTGCAAGCACCCCAGCTGCCCAGCCTACTGTTAACTCCAACAATGTTTTACAGGGTAAGGCAGCTGAATACGATGCCTGTACTTTTACATCTCTATTCCTGAACATTTATATTTGCTCAGGGATTTTATTTTTTGCTGAGAACAACGGCCACTTCTTCATTATGCTTCCCATCAGTGCAGATGGGATGCATTTGTCCTTCCTTTATCTAGGTGTAAATAATGACTTAAATTTATGTACATACATCTGGGAATGAGTTTTAATTGCAATTCTTTTTCTTGACCTTGGCAGAATATGGATTGTGGTCCTTGATGATAAGTAGACATGTTATTGTATGGTTTTTTTCCTTTACAGGTGCAGTCCCTACTGTGACAGCAAAAACAATAGGAGATGTAAGTTTTACAAGAGACTTTTCTCAAGTTTGCCCAGATTGTATTAATAACAAGTAAAGTATTTGGCACCATCATTTTGTAACTGATTTTTGATTGGGGTTTAAAATTCATCCAGCTTGCAGATGCTTTTTTAAAAATGGATAGAACTTATATAGTACAAAAGTCTCGTTGTGTCCACTGACAGATTGGATGTTCTAAGGCAAAACTTGTCAGGTTGTAGCTCTTGAGGTGCCTGTGGTTCTCAAGTAATTCATGTGTGGCTTCTGCACTCGTGGCTGCCTTTTGTGCCCAAAAGTGGGATAGGATGGCAAAAGGGAGGAGGGGACCAACCTGGGTTGCTGGGACTGACATGACCAAGCTCCTGCAGCTTCATTTTCCTTCGCCACTCCCTGGCAGGGTGGTAACAGAGCTGTGGGGAACCACTGTCACCACTTACCTGGGGATAACTCTGAGAGTTCCTGTTGAGCTCTTTGAGGTATGTGGTGTAACATCTTGCAACTCTCCTAAAATACAGAGATGCTTTTGTGTAGCTTTAGGTTCTGGAAGACTGACAGCTTTGCTTTTAGCTGGAGTGTCACTTATGGATTAGAGTATGAGTTTTCCCTCTTGAAATAGATCCTGTTATTTGAGTGCATGACTGAAAATTACAATTAGCAGGACGTGGAATTAGCACAAGCATGAATAGTCAGTCTGTGTGTAATCAGGAAATGATACTGCTGCTGCCAGCGTTGCTGTTCATTTTTTACATTTATTTGTTTTCAGTGGTTTCACATTAGTTTACTCAGTTTTATCGGTGTCTGTATCAGCCAGACTTTTAGTCATCAGAAGTATCTTAACATAATTCCTCTTTATATCTCTGCCATCAGTAAAATTCCAAGGTCAAAAGTTTATAGCGGTTATTTGACTACAGAAACCAAATATTCTTGTGGATTTGTTCACTGCACTGTTAACAAAATTAGCTTGATTAGCAAAATTAGCTTTAAACAACATTATTGTTGGATCAAAGTAAATTGAGATGGAGACCAGAAAGTGCCAAATACATTAGCAAGCTTGTTTTGCAGTAGTTTTTAAATGATCATTTTTATCAGCAAATAGAGTTTTAAACTGTTCAGCCTCCCATAGTAGAGGACAAACTCTAGTCTTATGTTATCCTTCAAACCAATACTGACTTGGCCCTCATTTGTGTTTTCCAAACAGGCAAGTACCCAGACAGATGCCCTAAAGCTCCCATCATCAAAACCACCCAGGCTTCTGAAAAACAAAGCTTTATTGTGCAAGCCAATCACCCAGACTAAGGCCACCTCCTGCAAACCTCACACACAAAACAAAGAATGCCAGACAGGTGGGTGTCTGATCTCCTACCCCTGTTGGAATTGTCTGTACCGTGGTTGAGAGAGTAATACATGATTTATGAAACAGAGAGTATTTTTGAATGTGTTATAAAACTTTAACTAGTCTTCAGGTTGTTGTATGGTATTTTCCAACAATTTTTGGTTTGTTCTGCTTTGGTATAACAGAAGGAGAAGCACCTGCTCAACCCCAGATCGTTGTGGTACCTGTTCCTGTACCAGTGTTTGTGCCAGTGCCCCTCCACCTCTACACCCAGTACACACCAGTTCCCCTGGGGATGCCAGTACCTGTAAGTTATGCTGCAGTTCACTACAGAAAGCAGTGGTTTACTGGCTTGTTTTGTTTCCAGCACACCCAGTACTGTGTCACTGGGTGTTGTGTCTGGTCGTGCAAATGGTATTTGGAGCCATTTCTCTCCTTAGTACATCATATTTGGTTAAACATTTTCACACAAAACTACCAAATTGTAGGGAGAGTACAGAGCTGTCCAGTCTGGAGTTATTTTTAACTTCATTTTAGTAGTCCTAAAATATATTTAAGGTTAAATGGGAGGGACCTCCCGTGTGTATTTGCTGTTTCCCTTCACCCCTAAGTATGTTCTGATATTTCCCACATGTCCCATAGGTACCAGTTCCCATGCTCATCCCAACTACCCCGGATAATGCTGATAAGATCATTGAAAATATTCAGGAAAACAAGGAAAAGATTTCCATGAATCCATTTGAAGCTGACCTCCTTCAGATGGCGGAAATGATTGCAGAAGATGCAGAGAGAGAAAAAACACACTCTCATGGTGGTAGGTGGTGGCTTTAAAAATTATGAAATGCAGTGAGGTGAAGGTCCTCTCACCACAGAAATTTCTCTTTCCCTGATTCTAGATGCTGATTTGCCTTGTGTTGACTGGAACAGGTTAGCAGAAGTAGTAACCTCCAGATCAGTACATCATGTGTTAGAAGGAGGAGTCAAAATCAACAAGACAGAGCAGCTGCTTTAAAAGAATATTTTCCTATCAGGCTTTTTATGGAGGATTCTTGAAGAGTGAGGCAGGTCAGAGTGTGTTGGATAGAGACCAATCCATGTAATGAAAGTGAAACAAGTTGGAAAGAGATAAACAAAATATCCTACTGGTCTACAGATGACTCAAGTAACAAGCAGGGAGGGATGGCAGCCTTTGGAAAAGCAAACCTACTTTAGTTCTGCATTTCTGTTTCCCCTGCAATAGCATGACCAAGGTAGAAAGCTGTTAGGAGAACTCCAGTGGAGGAGAAGGCACAGCATGTGTGTTAATGTTATGACCTAATACATAGATTTTTGCTGTTCAAAGTATTTTATATTAATTGTGCAAGCTGTCATTCATGTGTAGATACAGATTTCCTTCTTTTTCTAAAGGATCTCAAACATCCGAGCACGAGCTCTTCCTGGACCCCAAGATATTTGAGAAAGGTCAGTCAGATTTTTTTATTTTGCAGATGGATTTTGATCCTGCTGCATCTTTTCTTGCAAACTCCTGGTTGTGCCTTTCCTGTAGCACATGGTCCCTGTGGTCCCTCTCGTTGCAGACCAGGGCAGCACGTACAGCGGAGATCTGGAATCAGAAGCGGTGTCCACTCCACACAGCTGGGAGGAGGAGTTGAATCACTACACCTTACGATCCAATGCCCTGCCAGAACCTGATGCAGAACTCAAGCAGTTCTCCAAAGGTGATGTGGAACAGGACCTGGAGGCAGATTTCCCATCAGGTCGGTGTAATGCGAAGAAAAACTCGTTGTTTTATAAAAGCACACACAATTTTCTGCATGAGCATTGTCCCAGCAGCCTGCTTGTGTGTTTTCGTGGAGATGGTTTCACTGGATGTTTAAAGCTGCAATAATTGATCAGCTCTACTAAAAATTACTATTTTTAGAATATTATTGCTGTCTTTAAAGACAGCACTCTGCAGAACCCCTGACAGGAGTAGCAGGAAGCCTTGCTTGCCTCCTTTGAATTCATCACTTCTGTGTCCCTGGGTATAATCCATGTGAGTGGGGGCTAAGATCATATTTGCCTCAATAAATACACCCACTGTTTTGGGGTTTTTTTTGTCCTATTGAGAAGTTACTATCTTTATACAGGAAGTGCACAGATTGCTTAATGAGTCGAATGTCAGCATTAATTGAATATACAGGTGTGATTGTCAGCTGTAAGATTTTCCACAGTATCTCAGTGACAGTGACACTTCTACCTGGGCTGCTAAATCATGTGATTAAACTCTTCATGGTGTTGATTTGACTTCAGACTCATTTGACCCTCTCAGTAAAGGACCGGGTTTACATTCACGTTCGCGGGCAAGACGGAGACACAGGGATGGCTTCCCACAGCCAAAAAGACGGGTAAGGAACACAAATTCCTTAAATTTTGAAGTAATTACATTATGTGCCCTAATCTAACCATCCATGGATGAGGAGCTGAGTAAATGCTGCTTTGTTTGGATGTGTTTGCTTGCCTGTAGGGCCGGAAGAAGTCTGTAGTTGCTGTGGAGCCCCGGAATTTGATGCAGGGCTCCTACCCCGGCTGCTCTGTTTCTGGGATGACCCTGAAGTACATGTACGGGGTAAACGCCTGGAAAAACTGGGTCCAATGGAAAAACGCGCAGGAGGAACAAGGGGACCTGAAGTTTTCAGGTAAATTTGTCTCTCAGTGGAAACAGAAATACTTAGTTGAGGAGCACTTAGCTTGATTCACTGTTCAAGTAAAAATTAAGATTAGATATCACTGAGTTTTGCACTGCCCATGAGTGGAGAACAGATTTCATGGAATTCTGTCTTGCATCTTTCCATGCATTAAAAAATCCTAGCTATTACATTCTTAATTGATCTGTTTCCTTTAAAAAAAGTCTCTAAAGCGTTAGAAATCTCCACTTTGCCTTCCTGTGCACGTGGTAATTCTTCATTTGTAGCACAGATGCTTTATGCAGCTGCAGAGCTTTTCTGAGCTATGTAGAACCATGAAATTACAGATTTATCAGGCCATAATTCTAAGCTGGCAACACCAACTTGGCCCCATTCATTTTATTTGTAGCTGGCACATTCCCAAAGTATTCGTTGGTCAGCAGAACTGTTTGCTGTAAAAAAATTGTGTGATCCAACATCAAAATCTCAACACCTTATTTCTAGGCTTCACAGCTGGAAAGAAACATTTCAAAAGTCTGCCCATTCTGTGCTGCAACCTGCCTGAAACTATCTTTATTGCTCCTCGTCTCACTGGGGTGATAGATAATAATGACAATTAAATACGATTTTGTTTATTTTTTCAATGTTTTTTTTTTTTTAACAAAAGCCCAGCACAACTGGGATTTGGCAGGGGTTTGACTCCCCTTTTCCCTGGTCTCAGGTCTTACATCATTGCACTGAGTTTTGTTCACGGATTTTCAGAGTCAAGCAGAGAATTTAAATTAGGGATAGAATTGAGCTCTTTGGGAATGGTGGGGAAGAGAGCAAACCATAATAAATACTTTTGAAATTTAAAGAACTGAGCATGGCAGGACTTAGATAAGAAAGATCCCCAAAGGGAAAAATGGTAGTTAGGATGAGATCTGATTTTTCATCTCTTATTTGGAATTTTTGTTGTCATTCCGTGAGAACAGCTGGGGTTTATTTCCCAGGAGAGGAATATTCACATGAGTTACTATGTTTTCTTCTTGAGGCCAAGGAAGTAAATATTACAGTCATTTCCAGGAAACCGTTCCCACTCCCAGAAAGATTCCCTTGCTTATTCCCAAGCAGGCACTTCTGAGGTGTGGAGCAGCCAAGCCTGGTAATTTCGTTGCAGATCGTTTGATCAATCAATTCCTGTTTGCTCTGCTTCCCTTTCCAACCCCTCTGCATGTCCCACTGAACTCTTCCTTCCTTCTTCCTTTAAGAAGTGGGATATGCTGCACTCAGCTCATGTCCAGAAATACTCAGGGTCTTTCTCCCACTCTGGTGAGTCTCTCACTCCCCTGAGTCCAGCTGGAGGGGTGAAACTCCTTTATCAGCCCCAGGCTGCCTCGAGCTCATTGCAGCCATTGCCATCCCACATTTTGGGTTCAGCAGACTCTCAAACATTTACGTGTCTGGGCTGTAAATTCCTGCAGCCTCAGTACTCATTATAACATTTATACTGATTGCACATGCAGCTGGTCTGGGTTTTATTGGCCAAATCATTCAATTCTCAGCCCCTAGATAGGAAGAAGTTCACCATTTAGCCATGCAGGGTGCTTTGTGTATGAGACAGGAATTCTGCCTACATGAACTAATAAGGAATATGGGAGGATTTAATGTGTTGAATTAATTTTTCTAATCATTTTCTCGGCTGCAGTTCATCCTGTGAAGCTCAAGGAGGACATTCTCTCATGCACATTTGCTGAGCTGAGTTTTGGCTTGTGCCAGTTTATTCAAGAGGTGCGGAGACCAAACGGAGAAAAATATGACCCTGACAGCATCTTATACTTGTGCCTTGGAATTCAGCAGGTAACTCTGGAGTTAGGGCACTGCTGAGAACATACAGAACTTGCTCTGGTTACTTATGGGACATCCACAGTCCCACAGAGCAGCTTGGGATGTATAGAGGAGGCAAGAATGTCTCTTTTTTGTGTCTTACTGTTTGCCTTAGTCCCATACATGACCCATTTTTCTGGACTTTTTTCTGGTCACAGTGACCAAGTTCTTCTGTCCTTATAGGAATGGGATGTGAGGGCTGAGTGTTTCTACCTAGACACAAGTACTTGGATTTGGAACTTTTTTGATCATTTGTCATGTGTGGGAAAGATTTGCTCGTCAGAAATACTTGTTTAAGGATGGGATGGTTTAGATCGAAAATAATTACACGGTGTTCTTCCAATATATAAGTTTACATGGAAGAAGTTGCCCAGGAAGGATTCTCAGTGACAAGACAGATACCTGTTGTGTTGGCAATATTTGCAGAAAAAGCACATTGGGAATAACTGCATTGTAATTAGTGAATATTAAGAGTAACGTAGTAAGTCCTTACTACCTGCCTTGCAACTGTAGCAGTACAAACCTGGAATAACACTAATTTGTGTTTAAAACTCAATGTTCGCTATATTTGTGTCCTGTTTCCTTTAGAACAGCCTGCTTAGTCCTATTCTGAAACAGTCATTTTGACATAAAGAATCAAAAGCTATTTTAACATAAAACCTATTTAATTAGACGTGGAATTATCTTATTTTTTTCCCTCGCTATGCTTGGACAAAATGTAGAAAGAGTTAGAATTCAAAGTGCCATTGATAAGTTCTAGGAGTACCAGAGATTTTTGTGTTACAGTTTTGACTTATTTATTGATACAAACTCCTGACTTTTAGAAAACTTTTTTAAACTGCTCCTTGAGAAGTTTAAGGAACTTTTCTTCCTCGGTGCTGCAAGTTGAGCAGTTTCAGCAGCCTGTGTCTCTTGTCAGGAGGTATTAGCATATAAAGTTCTTTTCAACAGAAAAATACTCAATAACTATTCTGGTTTTTATAGGCAGACTCTTTCAAGAATATTTAGAGGAAGATGATTTTGCAGAAAGCAGTTCTAGAGCTTGAAATATTAACCACAGTTCTTGCCTAGATCTCTCCTTTCATACTGGAGAGGTCCCAGTCCCTGCAGAAAATTTGATTTCCTGTTTTACTGGAGATTTCACCAAAGTGTTTGGCCCCATAAGACACTGGGACATAAGAAAGGAAAAGAATCTGATGTCCTGTATCTTCTCTGCAATGTTATATAATCACAAACTGTTTGTCTTCCTGGTTTTTTCTCTTGCAGTACCTGTTTGAGAACGGTAGAATAGATAACATTTTCACCGAGCCCTATTCCAGGTTTATGATTGAACTTACAAAACTTCTGAAAATCTGGGAACCTACAATTCTTCCAAATGGTAGGACGATTCTTTTGTTTTATGTAGCTGCATGACAAAGCTGTATGATAAATTAATGTTTTCTCAGGGCCAGGAAGAGAATGTGACCTGAGGCTCTCACATTAGTCTCCTCTCTGTACCAAGGATTTTATGTCTGTATCTACCAGTTATGATTACACTTAAATGTATCTTTCCCTCTGATCAATCCTTGGAAAGAAAGGATTCTCATTCTGGTACTCAACACATTAGTTTTCTTCTTCCCTCAAGTTTTAGCTCTTTTTTTAATACAAGTAGCCAGAATTTAATACTGTATTTGAGATGAGGTACTGCAAAATCTGTGTACAGTTGCACTGGTATTTCCCTCTTAGTGCTGGAAATACTCCTGGTGAATTTGGGGATCATGTTAGCAAATCACTGGAATCTTGTCTCAACTCCAAATCAAGACTTCCCAAATTCTGCAGATAGTTGTAATTGGTTTTCAAGCCTGATTATGTGGTTTATAGAGCTGGACACCAGCCCTGGGAGTACACAACATCTTTTCCAGAATATCAGTGAAACTTGAGTAATGTTGGCGACTCCAAAACTGCCTTTTCATTTAGAAAAATGAACTTTTTATTTAATACAGAAATAATCCAATTACCTATAGTTTGCTGCACACAGTGATTTTTTTTTTTTTAACAACAAATTTCTTCTAAGCCCCTGTATCTCCCTTTCCTAACTGACTTATGATAATCACAATGGACTATTTATACATAAAATGGGACGTTTTAAACTCATGCTTCGCATTGTAGGAATTATCCATTTTTGCAGTTGGCTGACTGTGGTTTAATACAGTGAAATTAGAACTTAGTGAGAATCTGCTGGTGTCTGCAGTTCCTTTTTATCCTTCTCTTCAGGTACTGGAAGATCCTGCTATTCCACAGCTTGGTTCTCCACGCTCCCTGTTATGTTTGTGCAGGCAGTATTCTGGTTTTATGGGATTACACTTGCTGATGATAGGTGTGAATTTGATCTGATATGTGGTTCATTAATAGAGGTTAGCTGAAAGAGGATTTATACGCATAAATAACTATTTTCTTTTTTCTTTGGCCGTTCTTCGTAGGTTATATGTTCTCGAGAATTGAAGAGGAGCACTTGTGGGAATGTAAGCAGCTGGGTGCATATTCCCCTATCGTTTTGTTGAACACCCTTCTATTCTTCAACACCAAATACTTCCAACTAAAGAATGTCAGTGAGCACCTGAAACTGTCCTTTGCCCATGTTATGAGGCGCACCCGAACCCTGAAGTATAATACTAAGATGACATATTTACGTTTTTTCCCACCCTTTCAAAAACAAGAGGTAGAATCAGGTGAGTGCTCTCTGATCATCGGGGTTTGGGCAGTCACATTTGTGTGGTCTGAATTACAGAATCAGAGAATTCTGTGATTTTGTATTGTCTGCTTCTCTTTTAAAAAGGACTGGGGAGAACAAATATGTTTTGCAGTAAGCAGAGCTAAGCATATACTGTTATCCTGAATATATTTGCAGTCATTTTCACTGCTTTAAAGAGAAATTCTGAATGAGCCAAGGCACCCAGGAAAAATTTACAAAGGAGGTGTCACAGATTTGGCTGCAAATTCGTTTAATAGCCTTTCCTAACATCCTCATCTTGCATAAAGCTCTATTAACTACTGCAGGAGTTAAAGGCTTTTTCTGAAGACCTTTTCTCAGTGCTTCATAATCTTGGGGTTTGCAGGTCCAGACCTTTATTGTGCCTTCTTAATTCCCATATTTGTCCTGGGTCTGTGTGGGGAACAGACCAGGCAGCCCCACGGAGAACAGCAATATGAGGCTTGCACTCAGAGGCAAAGACACACAGATTTTTGTTCTCAGTTAATTTTGGCATTTGGGAAAGGGAAGTCTTTGATCCTATTGGCTTCTTCAGTTCATAGTTCCAGTGCATTACATGAATTCTTCTTTAATAAGTAAAATTATATCCTGCATATTTTCCTGCTAGTTCTTGTGGGTTTTCTAGATGAGGAATGGGCTGTGGACCTGGCCTGTGGGATGTGCAGTCCTTTGCCCACCCAGCAGATCACACCAGGTGACTGTGGTTGGGTGGTGACACGTGACAGAACCAGTTCAAGGAGTGGGTTTGGGTGATGCAGAGTCACCACTGGGTGCTGGGCTGAGACACCAGGCCTTGTTTCTGAAGGTGCTGCTTTTCACTGAACTTCTGTGATGCCCTTTCTGTGTATCCAGATAAATTATCAGTAGGCAAAAGGAAACGCAGTGAAGATGAGGAGGTTCCAACAGCAGTGGAAATGGCTGAAAACACAGATAATCCCCTCCGGTGTCCAGTGCGACTTTATGAATTTTACTTATCAAAATGGTGAGTGATGGCACTCGAGTTTTGGTCTGTGTGTAGACTATTACAGGCATTTGGGCAAGGAGCCCACTCAGACCTTCTGTGCCCGTGCTGTGGTTCCTCTCCCCAGTTCCCAGTCCCTCAGTGGGAGCAGAACAGGAATTCCAACAGCAGCACTGCTGTGAGACCCCCAAACAGGTCTTTTTTTGTTGCTGATGTTGAGTCAAGAACAGAGTTACAGAGAGAGATGTATTCTTTAAATAAATAATTTCTTTGGTATAAATGTAAACTGGAGATATTACTACAGTGCCCATGGCATTCTCATCTCCCTTAATTCCCATACACCATCCCTCTTGTAAGGAGATTGTAACTAATACCCAAGGAACATCATTTTCCTTGTGAAAAAATTTAGGAGAAGTGTGAATTAGGTAAAACTCCTGATAAATTTTGCTTGCTGAGATGTGAGATTAACTTGTATTTAGGAGTTAGAAAGGAGACTATAGCAAGGACAGAGATATAAATCATTTTTGTCTCCTGTTTCTATCTAAACTTCAGTTAGATCCTTGAGCAGGTAGAAGATGATGTTCTTCTCTCTTCAGAGAAAATACGCATGCAAAATGAAACAGCATCTCATTAGTGTCAGCTGAAACTCAGATAAATCACCCTCAGAAATGTACCTACTGAGCTTACTACAAATATCCCATTACTGAGACGGGTGTGCAGCTGTCCAGACTCTTTCTCTCCCTCTTCTTTACCTTCCTAGTCTTCACTGGCACGTCATTAGAAGCTTTTAGTTGTTCTTGGGCTGGGAAAGCATTTTCATGCTCTCCACCATGTACCATAGCTGAGCCTCTGCAGTGGTGCAGGCAGCAGTACAAATTCCCTTTGCTGTTTTGGTGTGATTGTCCCAAAACCAGGCAGGAGGGATCCTGGCTCTAGAGACTTTAGAACCCTGCCAGAACCTGGAAGCTGCCTTGGAGTCAGTCAGTCTTTCAAGCAGATGGGCTTAGCATTGCAGCGTGGCCAGGCAAGCTGGGATTTAGTTTTACTTGCTCTTGAACAGCACCTTAGGATCATTTAGGTTGAAAAATCCCTCTAAGCTCATCAAATGCAGCTGTTCCCCCAGCACTGCCAAGGGCACTGCTAACCCGTGTCCCCAAGTGCCACATCCAAGTGGCTGTTAAATCCCTCCAGGGACAGGGGCTCCACCACTGCCCTGGCATCTGTGCCAGGGCTGGACAACCCTTTCTGTGAGGAAATTTTCGTTAATACCCAGTCTAAGCCTTGAGGCCATTTCCACTTGTCCACATTATGCAGCAATTCTGGAATCATAGAACCAGTTTCACTCAGAGATTGCATGTCAAATGCATTTATCACTCTACCGTTAATTGGACGGCGCTGAAGAACCACTGCTGTGAAGAATTTACTTTGATTTTCTTTGGTTTTTTTATAAGCAACTAATGCTGAGTGACCTGGAAACAACTTAACTGTTCCCTAAGAGGAAAGGGGAGACAGTGTTGCCATCTCTATGTAACTTTGATTTCTTTGCTGACTCTCTCTGAAACTTTTGGTAAGATTGTAAATGCAGCCCGATGTTCCTAAGCCTTGTTTCCTTCGCGTTGGCAGCTCTGAAAGCGTGAAGCAGAGGAGTGACGTGTTCTACCTGCAGCCCGAGCGCTCCTGTGTTCCCAGCAGCCCCATGTGGTATTCCACATTGCCAATAGACCCAGGAACCTTGGACATCATGTTAACACGGATTCTTATGGTGAGGGAGGTACACGAAGAACTTGCCAAAGTCAAATCAGAGGACTCTGATATTGAGTTATCAGACTAACTGCAGTGGGATATTTTCCTTTGAAAACACATCAGAAGCACCAAAATGTGAATACGTCCAGCCTTTGGAAAATATGTATCAAATAAGCCAAGATAATGTCACCTACAGGCAGATTTTGTACCACAGTGGATGTACAAACTGGAACTGGAAGGAAGCAAGCTGTGTAAGCTGCAAATCCCAACGTCCTGTGGCACCGATCAATCCTCGGAACAAATCCAAGTGGAACTCACCTATTGGAGTGGTGCATAAATCCTTTATCTGTTTAGGATTTTTAAAAGTTGTGAGATATTTTTAAGGAAAATGGTTGTGTAAAATCTACCCTCACACTGTTGGGCATGGAGAGCTAGATTGTGGCTCAGGTGACTTCCCAGCCTGCTGGCTGGCAGCCCTTGCTGCCAAGGAACACGTGGAGATCCTCGAGCTCTTCCAGAGGATACGAGAGAAAGGGGTGAGGTTTAGACAAACAGACACCTTCCGTTATAAATACACCTACACCTACACTTTTATAATTTTTTTTTTT
>VZTF01001049.1:2861-14039 GCA_013397755.1 Cnemophilus loriae | reverse complement strand
GGCAGGAGCCACTGGCCATCCCAGTGGACAACTCTGGCTCTGGCTGCTGTTAACTGGTCACACGAGGCCAGACTCCGGCTCCCGCTCCGGGCTCGCGCCAACTCTCGCTCTGTTGGAAGAGGTGCTGTAGGTCAAACTTCCGAGTGACCTCTCGGGGAATGTCCAGGAGGGGATGTCCTGGGCTCTGTGCAGAATCCCTTCCCCAGCCCAGTAGCTCTGCAGTCTGTCCATATAACCCAGCAAATACTGTGGTGCGCGGAAAGTTTATTTCCCTTAAGGCAGCTTTCCTTTCTCCTCTTTCCCTACTCCTATGGTTTTGATTATTTTGTAAGGCAAATCTAGAGAGGGCTTTGTCATTTCAAACACAAATACACACACACTCTTTCTCTTTCCACCTTTGCAACGCGGGCAGTGTTGTACAAAGGATGCAGTATTACTTCTGACAACGGAACTGTGCTAGGAAATGACCATGTGTGTTTTTATCCCACCCCACCCAAAGAGATTTAGTCATAGTGTTGGAAATTGAAAGAGGTTTGTTTTTTTTTTTTACGGCTTGGCTGTTACTGAGTCTTTTGGAAGAGAAAAGCTCCCATGTGGTGTTTGAAGGACAGGACATTTTCAGATACTGTCTGTATCTCTGTTTTCTCAAGCTCTAGGTGTGTGTTTCTGATGACCAGTGGTCACAAATTCATTGGAAACCCAAACTATTTTTAAAGAGGAGAATTGTATGGTTTTTATCTAGCTCTGGTCAGTTATCCATCTTCTGTAACAGGGGTCAGATATTTGAGCTTGTCACTAAAATTTCAAGAGATGAAAATCAACAGCCTTGAATAATATTTCAGTTTTTTTGTTTTATTTTGTTTGGTTGGTTTTTTTGTTTTGTTTTGTTTTTTAATTATTTTTTTAGAAGTTACAAAAGTAATTTAACAAAAATAAAATCAGAAAGTAGTCTATTGACGTTGTGTACTCGGTAGTCCTGTCCCTGCCTGTAACAGATTTCACTGATGTATTTTTTAATACAGAAAATTATGTGAAAAGTAAAACCTGCCCCTGATTCTGTCTGACCAAAGCCCATCTGTGTCTGTCATTTCTGAGCAAAGGTTCTGCTTTCTCCATGGCCTGGCATTCCCAGGGGAGATGTTTTGGCCGCTCCCCAGCACTCGACGGCTCAGGGATGCTCCTGCAGGCTCAGTTCTTGCTCCATGAACACCAACCTGCCCCTCCCCGTTGTTACACTGAACAGTGAAATTGCAGGCAGGGTGGTTTGCATTGGGAACGTTCAGGGAAAACAAAATCATTCTGGAAAGATCAGTTTGTAGGGGGTTAAAAAGGGCCGAGGTGTGTCTGCTGCCCAGAGCCTCGGTGTCCGTCGCACAGGGGAGGCTCCAGGAATTCCTGTGTCTCCTGGGCAGCTGCTGGGCGTGCAGCACGCTGTCCTTGCCTGCTTCCTCCTTCCCTGACCCCTCTGGGAATGAGCAAGGCAGCACTGAGGACAGGCTGTGGGGAGGGCAGGCTTTCCTTGGGTGGGTGAAAAATAATCTCACAGCTGAGTGTTCGTTAACAGACGTTAACAGAAATATTCCCATAGAATAACGCGGGATAGTTGTTATGAGAAACGCTTTTCTTTCTCTGAACATCATCACTGTTTCTTGTCTGGGAACACTTTCACTGAGGTCAATATTTTGCAGGCACTTAGAATGAAAGATACTTGCCTTTGAGATTCTCTCAGCAAGGGAAGTGAAATCACTAACTTTCACTGGCTGAGAGCAAAGTTGTTAAACGTTGTGTAAACTCCTTTGACTTGGTGGCTGTGACATGAGAAACATTTCGTTGCAGTTCCATGGTAATAATTAACACAGTAAGTAGTTTTAGTTTCAATTTCGCTCCTGCTTGGAGGCCCTTTGGCAATGATCTGCTTTTTCCAGGGTCTGCCTGGGCTGGTTTTGCCTCTTGAGGGATTTCTTCTCAGCCTAGCTCGAGTTCACACTGAAACACAAGAAGGATTACCTTGAAGGGTTAAAATCTATTTGTAGATTATACACACAGGCTCAAAGTTCTGAACACAAACTTGTTTGTTATCAACATTTCTGACTCAGTTGCTGAGCACACAAGATTTATTGAGATATTCTTTTAAACAGAAAAATCATGCTGTATCCTGCTGAATCACAGAGTTAACTGGGCTGGAAAAGACCTTTGAGATCATCGAGCCCACCCTGAGACCTAACGCCAGCTTTTTTACAATCAACCAGACCATGGCACTGAGTGCCACATCCAGTCTTTTCTTAAACTGCAGTCTCAGTGTGGACAGAGAAGCAATAAAGATGGGTGTAAGAAAGAAAAATAGAAAACTTTGTGCTACCAGGGTGCCAGCAGCTCCCAGTGCAGGAGGTGCTCAGTGCAAACCTCCTGCTCCATCGTGGCTTCAGTTCTCTCAAGAAGGGAACTGAGGGCACATTGAAAGCCACAGAATTAGGTGCAAAAGGAAGTTAAATTACCTTGGGAATTATTCTGCCAACTACTGCTAAAAAAAACACCCCAGGATTTCTCTGGGATAGTTTCCAACTCCTCGGAGACTTTAAACAGCAGCAAAGTCCCTTGTTACGTGTCCCCAGGTGTGCTGCTGGTTCAGTGCCAGTGCTCACAGAGGTGACTCAGAGGAATGTGCAATAAAGTCATTGGGCTTTTTGTGGTAACAATCTCAGTAACTTCCCAGTCCGTTGAACAGTAGTTTCACTGTTGCCTTAACAGCCAAAGAACCCAGAACAAATGCTCGTGCACTGAGTGCTTACCGTGCTTGTAACCACCTGGCACGGCTGGAGCTTTGCTCCCCTCAGCACAGCAGGTTCCTCCCCATTCTTCCTTGCCCTGTCATCCATTTTAAACACTCCAGAGGCAAAACTAAGATTTGCTGTCTTCATTAAAGAGCTGGCAGTACTTCCCCTGTAGCATCATCAGCCTTGTTAGATGATCAGTAAGAAATAAGTTTTGAGCAGTTGAGCTCCCGAGCATTTATTGTTGGGGTTTTTTTATACCTGTGTACGAGCACCAAAAGTGTGTAAAAATCATGGACCATTGCTGAGGAGAAAGGCTAGAAGGAGTTTTGGGAGCACTGAAATGGGTGTGTTGTGCCTCTGAGAGCTGCAGGTGTTGTCGTGACGTGACAGAGGAGTCCCCACGGGATCCCCTCCTTTGCCTTACAGGGCTCAGCTGCTCCAGGGAAATCTCTTTGGTCCAGCACCATGGCCACAGAGTTGGGCAGGTAGGACTGACTCTGCTTTTGCATCTTCCCCAGGAGGAAACAACTGGCTTAGAAACGATGGGAGGATCAAATGGTTTTGCACAATATTACTGTATTTTTTTATAAAGTTGACCCCAGCCCTTTTTTAGGTGGATTTTTTGAAACTAAGAAAGAAATCACTCATTTAGTCTGACCACTGGCACAAACTTCTTCCAGCAGCAGAGCTATAAGAACTTGCCTTTTTATCTTCAGTTTCCCCACCACAATCCCAAGGAGAATTCCAGAAGTTTTCTGTTGTGTTGTGCTTTCAGAGGGAACAATTTTGGACATGCCATGAAGAGCAAGTGGCAGAAGAGCCGTTGCAAGGTGCTGGGAAGGTGCTTTGGGCAGGCAGGTAATTGATGGTACATGGCAAAACATTAATATAAATAATAAGTCCCTAAGATTCATGGTTTTATATTCAAAACATCTCAGTGAGGAGGTCCTTGATGCTCAGCCACTGGCATCGGTGCTGGCTCTGCTCCAGAGAGTGTTGCACAGTTGCAGAATGGTTTTTAAAGTCATAAAGGCTCAAAGGAACTCAGACAGCTTGGATTCCTCTAGCCACAGAACTGAAATGTCCGCTGGACATCACATTCCCTAAGCTGATGGATTTTCAGCAGAGATTCAGCTTTTATTAAAGAAACAAGACCTGGGATACTTGCCTTTCACCTGCCGGGTGGGGCAGGTGAATTTATGGCAATGAAACAGTGAAGTTAGACAGAGCTTTACACCCAAAATCTCAAAATTAATCACAAGGACGTGGTTTAAATCTTGGCAGATCCAAGTGGATGTGGGCAGCATAAGCCACACACCCCAGCTCGGTTGTCTTGATTCTTAGTCAGCCTTTGGATATATCAACAAAGGGGCTTGGGCCTGCAAGCCCTGGGCTTTTTATCCTCTCTTCTGCATATTTATAGCACAAACAGCCAGAGCAATTTGAAAAAGGTCTTTTTGACCTGCTGGGAGCCAGGCTGCAGCTTTGGAGAGAAGGGTGAGGGTGATGGCACCCGACCTTTTTCCCCAGCTAAGCCACAGACTCAGCCCCCTGTCCCAGCACACACTTCCTGTCACCCCTGTTGGATCGATGACACCTCGTGTCTTGTCCCTTCCAGTCTGTACCTCGGTTGTACCCTCTGTAAATTGGCCAGACTTTCCTACCTCGTTTGGGCATTATGAGGCAGAATTCCGCAGGATGCTTTGCAGCCCCATGATGAAAGGTGCTATATAACTGCAAAGTGTTACTTCAGAAGATGTAACTAGGTCACCAGTGCATCATAACCCATATTAAACAGAAATTTTCTTATACGAGAATTTATATAGAGTTCAATGTATGGTATTAATAAGTGAATTATTGAGACCCTCAAAATAATTTTTGTTTCAATCGTATCTGTATTCTGGAAAAGTGATTAAAAACCTTTAACCTTAATAAAAGAGTGCATCCTCCTTTCCTGTATGATGTTGGAATCTAAAAGCAGTTTAAAAGCAGAATCTCACAGATTTCAAATGGAGAGAGGTCAGTAGATTTTAAGCCACCGTTAAAAATGCAGCTGATCACCTGCACAGCAACACCTGGTGGTCCCCACGTGGTGTTCCCACTCACACTCGGTTTTGTTCCTCTGGCATGGGCTGTAATTACCCACCTTCCCCAAACCGAGTGCAGGGGAACTGAGGGCACCATCAGCGAGCGGGTCAGTCCTGGAGACTGAACATCCCCTGTGATCTGTCACCCTCTAATGCCACCATCAACCAAGAGCTGCAGCGACACAGAAACACCATCTCTGCTGCAGGCAAAACGTCTTTATTGGGTTCAGGGCACTCTCGTTGCTCAAGAGAATCCAAAGTTTTTAAAAGGGGAGGCAAGGCCCTGAGGGGTCTGTGGGGGTTTCCCAGCACCTGCCGTCATGCATGGCAAGGCCTCGGGATCAGGCACCTGCTTGGCTTCTCTTGGGTTCCTCATCTGGAGTTGTCTCCTGCTCATGTTTGTCACCCGAGTTATTATTCTTAGGTTTGTTTGTCACTTGGAGGTTTCTTCCGCTTGGCCAGCCAGGCACCGCTTGCTCCACCAAGTGAGCTCAGGGCAGATGTCAGCCCAATTTTGGTACCGAGAGAGAAACCTGCAGCTCCTGCAAAGACAGATCGAGGTGTGAAGTCCCAGGAGCATCGAGGCTCCCTGCTGAGGGACCGAGCACTGGGCACAGCCAGCCAAGGACTCCTCCTGGGCAGGGAGAACCCTGGAGAGTTTCGAGCAATTCAGGCCAGTGAGGAGCTAAAGGGCTGGTTTGGCTCTAGAGCAAGCCCAGGGTAAAACCCCACGGAGATGAACTCAGGGCAGCCCAGCTCCCCTGCCCTCCCCACTCACCAACTGACTGCAGCACGGCCACAGTGCTGCCGGCGGCCACTCCGCCTCCGTTGGCGATGGCAGCTGCCGACATCATCTTGGCAGCGATGGAGCCAGCGGCGATGCCGGCTCCTGTGAACCCCAGCGCGCCGATGAACACCGGGATGCCAACCAGTGCCACTCCTGCAGGGAGGACAGAGCAGCGTTAGGGTGCTCTCTGTGACCCATGTCTGCTCCTGCCACCAGCACCAGAGCCGGCCTCCCCAAAAGCATCCAGGGACCAGAGTGGGGAGCGAGGGCTGGGGGTGCAGGGACGGAGACCCCCCACGGGCGGCAGGAGAGCAACAGTGTGCAGGGCTGCAGCAGCAGGGGCTGGCAGAATTCCAGGCAGCGGCCAGTGCTGCCCTTCCTCCACCCTGCCTGCACCCCAAGTCTCCCCAGCCCTGGTACTTGCAGCCCCCACCCCAGCCCAGTCCCCAGGACCACAGGGGCTGGGACTGGGCAGGGAACCCGAGTGCTGCTCATCCAGTGCCAGACCCTTACCTGCTCCCAGTGTGGCTCCAATAGCAGCTCCAACGGCTCTCTGTTTCTTCCCTGAGAAGGAAAATGGCAGGAGGGCAGGAAGGATAGAAGCACGGACAGCAAAGCTCCCCTGAGCAGCGCTGAGCACCCTGTGCCAGGCAGAGCAGGGTCCCAGCGCCAGCAGCAGCTCTGCCAGCCTCCCTCTGCCTTCATCTGCCCCTGGGAAGAGGCTGCTGATGGGGTGGGTCCTGCTGCCCCCCCAGGCTGGGAGGAAAAGGGAGAAGGGGCACACCCTGGGGTGCTCACCCGCCCTGCCCTGCCCTGCCCTGCCCTGCCTGCTGCACCCACCAACCCAGAACAGCACGGGACACACGGCATGTGTCAGCTGTCTGTCACCTGCCACCAGCACAAGATGAATCAAACACAGTTCATAACAAACCCACTCACTGCCTTGCCAGCCCCTCCCTGTGCAGGGGGAGAGGGAGCAGGGCTGGAAACACTGCCCGCTGGAATCCCTCCCCGGAGCATGGCAAATCCCAAGGCACTTGGCAGGTACTCGGGCCCCGACTGCACACCCACCACTACAGCCCCACCCGCAACGCACTTTTGCTTTCAGGGCTCCAGCACATCCCCAGCTCTTAAGAGGGTGGCCGAGCTGCTGGGGCTTCCCAGTGTCTACCAGGCTGCCTGGCAGAGATCTTGGGATCAAGCATCTGCTCAGCTTCTCTTTGGAAGTCACACAGAATCACAGAATGAACCAGGCTAGAAAAAACCTTTGAGATCATCAAGTCCAACCTATGACCTGAAACCTCCTCATCAACTAAATCATGGCACTGCCATGTCCAGTCATTTTTTAAACACATCCAGGGATTGTGACTCCACTTCTTCCCTGGGCAGATGATTCCAGTGCCCAATCACTCTTTCAGTGAAGAATTTTTTCCTGATACATAACCTAAATTTCCCCTGCACTTTACCTGGACTAGCCTCATTCTTGGGTTTGTCACCAGGATCTGTCTTACCCTCAGACTCCTCATCTGAAATTGTCTCCTTCTTGGGTTCATCACCAGGATCTGTCTTATCCTCAGACTCCTCATCTGAAATTGTCTCCTTCTTGGGTTCGTCACCAGGATCTGTCTTACCCTCAGACTCCTCATCTGAAATTGTCTCCTTCTGAGGTTTGTCACCAGGATCTGTCTTATCCTCAGACTCCTCATCTGAAATTGTCTCCTTCTTGGGTTTGTCACCAGGATTTGTCTCCTCCACAGATTTCTCATATGAAATTGTCTCCTTCTTGGGTTTGTCACCAGGATTTGTCTCCTCCACAGATTTCTCATATGAAGTTGTCTCCTTCTTGGGTTCCTCATCTGGAGATGGCTTCCTCTTGGACATCTTGGCAGAGTCTCCTGCACCGAGTGACAGCAGGATAGATGTCAGCCCACTTTTGGCACCAAGAGAGAAACCTGCAGCTCCAGGCCAGTGCTGCCCCTCCCTCACCGCAGCACTCTGAGTCTCCAGCACTCACAGCCCCCAGCCTGGCCTGGTCCCTCCCGGGACTGGGACCAGGCAGTGAACTCGAGTGCCAGACCTTTACCTGCTGCTCCAGTGGCAGCTCCTTTGCCTCTGTGTCTCACAGCTAAGAGGGGGAAAAGGCAGAAGGGCAGGAGGGAGAAGAGGAAGAGGAAAAGGAAAACGAAGAGGAAGAGGACAGGAAAGGTGGAAGAGGGACGGGAGCAGCGCTGCCTGTGCTGCCCATGCTGCCCGCGCTGCCCACCTGCCCGCAGCGCTGCTGAACTGCCCGCAGTGCCCGGTGCACTGGAACGGGACCGGTGCCCGCCCGGGGCTGTTCCGTCCCAGCCACGCCCGGGAAGGAGGCAGAGGGCTGAGCGTGAGTCTTTATTCGGGGGCTCGGATGCATCAAGGGGAGCACGGGACAGAGGTGGGGGTCCCAGCCGGGGTCCCAGGGGGAGTCCAGAGTGCCAGGTCACGGCAGACAACTGCGACGGTCCCGGTGTGTACCAGGGGGTCGCGGCACGGCAGCCAAACCAGAGCCCTGCCGGGACCCTTGGTGGTTGTCGCGGCTTAACCCCAGCCAGCCCCAAGCCCCTCGCAGCCGCTCGCTCACCACCCCCACCCCGCCACCTCCCATCGGGATCAGGGAGAGAATGGAAGGGTAAGAGCCAGAAAACTCATGGGTTGAAATAAACAGTTTAACAGGGAAAGCAAAAGCCGTGCACGCAAGCAAAGCAAACCCAGGAATTCATTCCCTGCTTCCCGTGGGAAAGGAGGGGTTCAGCACCTCCAGGAGGGCAGGTCCTCTTCACATGGAGCAGAGACTCGGGAAGAGAAATGCCTTCATTCCAAACGTCCCCTCCCTTCCTCCTTCGTCCATTCATTTCATGTCGCACGGTCTGGGATATCTCATTGGTCAGCTGGGGTCGCCTGTCCCTGCCATGTCTCCTCCCAGCCTCCCACACACTCCCAAATCCCCCTCCCAGCACGGCCGTGTGAAGGGCAGGAAAGGCCTTGGCTCTGGGCAAGCTCAGCACTAACAAAACACCTCTGTGTCATCAACCCTGTGTTCGGCACAAACCCAAAACACAGCCCCAGACCAGCCCCTGGCAGGAAAATTACCTCTACCCCAGCCCAAAGCAGCATAATGACCAACAGGACAGACCCTGTGGTTGTGAGGAGTCCTGAGGAAGATGAAGAGAAATCAGCCCGGAGTCCCCCAGCTGGCCCGGCCAGGGGGAGCACCCCACGGAGGAGCAGATCCCCCAGACCTCACCTCCCTGCTGCCATCGGGTGTCCCCACACACAGGGCAGTGCAGGCAGTGGGGCCACACCGGGCACCCCTGGACCTGGACCCTGCTCCGATGGCCACCCCAGGCCCTGGACATGCTGCTGGCACCGCCCCAGGAGGACAAAGCTCGGGATGCTAGGGAAATACTGTGCTGCCTTGTTTACCAGCACTGTTACGTAATGCACTTATTTGAGGTAAGTAAATAGAGAGAATACAGGAACTGAAACTCAACTGAGTGTGGGGTGAGCCCTGAGGTCACACATGGGGCACCGTACGGGACACACAGCACCTGTCAACCCAGCCTGTCACCTGTCACCAGCACGAGGTGAATCAAACATAGTTTATAACAAAGGCATGCAATGCCTGGATGGGAGCCAGCGGCCCTGGTGAAGACAGAGGCTGGGCAAGGGCTGTGGGAAGGACCTCTTGCCCAGCTCCTGCCCCATTCTCAGCTTCTGCCCAGTGCAGCCCAGCTGGAGGCACTGCCCATATGGCCCATGTGCCCGCGGCCACCCCGGAGCACAGAGATCCTCGTGTTTGGAGCCGTGGCCAACCTGTGTGTTACTGAGACCCAGAGTCCCTTGGTGGCTGGAGGGTGCTCAGGCTGGTGTTTTGGGGGTGGCTGCCCTTTGTGGGTGATGGGATGCTCCAGGATGCAGCCGAGGCTCAGCTGTTTGGGCTGTGGGGGCACCTGGGGAGCTGCACCCCAGCAAGGGTCTCCCTGGACTGTGCCAGGGAGCTGGCCTGCAGTGAGCTCTGCTCCCTGAGCACACCCAACCCCTTTCTGATCTGCCTTTCTACCTCTGGCCGCTACTATCAGTGGACACAGGAGTTCTCACCTCAGAGCAGTCACCTGCCTGCACAGCCCCTGAGGCCCTCAGCCTTGACCCCTACCCCAGCAGGTCCTGACTCTTCCCACCACACTGGGGATTTATCCCTTTGCCAGATTTCAGTGACATTCAGACCAGTGAGTGGTTCAAGGGCTGATTTGGCTCTACAGGAAGCCCAGGCTACAGCCCCGCGTTCCCTCCCAGCACAGCCCAACTCCCTGCCCTCCCTACTCACCGATTCTGAAACTGAAGCCAAAATACTTGAAATTTGTAGTGAAGCTCATGGTCTCACCCTTTACCAGTGCTGCAGGGAGGACAGAGCAGCGTTAGGGTGCTCTCTGTGACCCACATCTCCCCCTGCCACCAGCACCAGAGCCGGCCTCCCCAAAAGCACCCAGGGACCAGAGCAGGGAGCGAGGGCTGGGGGTGCAGGGACGGAGACACCCCACGGGCGGCAGGAGAGCAACGGTGTGCAGGGCTGCAGCAGCCGGGGCTGGCAGAATTCCAGGCAGCAGCCGGGGCTGCCCCTTCCCTCTCAGCAGCGCCCCAAGTGAAGCTGAGCGCTCACCGTGACACCGTGCCAAACTCTCACCTACAAGTGCAGGTCTAATGATGATTCCAACGAGGAATGCAAGGGCAACTTGAGCCAAAGCTAAGAAGGAAAACGACAGAAGGGCAGGAGTGTGGGCACTAAAGCTCCTCCCGGCTGGAGCCCAGCGCCCAGCGCCCGTGCCTCCCCTCCCCACGAGCCGCCCAACTCACCCATGGCCGGCTGGTCTGGAGGGAGAGCTGCGATGAGCCTGCTCTAAGCCTGGTCCTTCGAGAAACGAGTACAAGACTTCTTTCCGCGGGCGGCAGGTGGGGCTGGCGGGGATTTGCTGCCCTGCACGATCGCCCCCAGCCACACCCCTCTCTCCCAGGAGATTCCCTCCACCCATCAGAAGCCGAGATCCCCCAGGCCCCGCCCAGGCTCCTGCCCGGCCCAGGGCTCGGTGGCTGCTCTGCCAGCACAGCGAGGTGAGCAGCCGCCGTTATTGTCCCCTCCTCAGAGAAAGAGTGCTGTCCCCAAACACCCACGCCGGGGCACAGGCACCCCAGGCCGCAACCCTATGCTGTGTCTACTGTGGTCTGAGAGGCCAAGGGCCTCTCAGATAGAGAAGGATACCCTGGAAGGATAATGACAGGAAATGTAGTGATAACTGATTTACAGGAAACTTCTCGAACCGATCGCTGAGTTTCACTTTCATTCGCTATGTTTACTCTCGATGTTGCTTCCTCTGCTGGAAGGGGCTGGGAGGATCCCAGACACGGCTCCCACGACCCAAGACAAGTCCCCAGCACAGCAGCAGTGGTGGGGCAGAGCGTGTCTGGCTGGACCAGCACCCCTGTCCCCCCACCGATCACACAG
>VZTF01001024.1:5977-16873 GCA_013397755.1 Cnemophilus loriae | reverse complement strand
ACCAGCAGTCTGTTCCCATAGGAGACATTTTGTATTCTGAAGTATGGACTGCAAAAGCAAGCTTTTATTCCAAGACATATAGATTATAATCCATGTGCTCCCCTTTCCCCACTGCTTTGACCCTATAAGACAAAGCAAAATTTTTTAGCATATTATATACTGGCTGCTGGAATAAGACTGCAGTGGACATGAATGTCAGTCTCATAGGTGAAATTGGAGTTTAATAAATCATAGAATCATAGAATATCCTGAGTTTGAAGGGACCCATGAAGGGTCGAGTCCAACTCCTGATTCCACCCAGGGCAACCTAAATATTAACCAAATATCTGAGTATTGTCCAAGCACTTCTTGAACACCAACAGGATTGGTGCCATGACCACTTCCTTGGGGAGCTTGTTCCAATGCTTGATCACCCTCTTTATGAAGAACTTTTTTGCAATATCCAATCTGAACTTCTCCTCATGCAGCTTTAAGCCATTCCCTCATGTCCTATCACTGGACACCAGAGAGAAGAGATCAGCACCTCCCTCTCTGCTCCCCACACAAAGAAGTTGTAGAGAGCAGTGGGATCACCCCTCACACTCTTCTCTAAGCTGAACAAACCTGCTATCCTCAGCCGTTCCTCATGTCATGCCCTCTAGTTCTTTCATTGTCTTTGTTGCCCTCCAGTGGACACATTCTAATATTTGTATATCCTTCCTATATTGTGGAGCCCAAAACTGCATACAGGACTTGAGGCAAGGCCATACCAATTCTGAACATAGTGGGACAATCACTTCTTTCAACACAGCAGCAGTACAACAAATCTGATATATGGGTTTGCAGAGTAACTTTCAATCTAGAATGATAATTTGATATGGAGTATGCTATTTAATTTGAATTTGCATTTAGTTGTGATTAATGTGCATATACTCAAACACTTGAGGCAAAGTCTAAGTGGTTTTAGGGTTTCATTATTATTATTATTATAATTCATTATTGATAGAAATTCACAGTAGCTTTTTTGTTACCATGCATATTCAATCTTATTTATTGTATATCCTGTCGCTGTAATAAGAGGGATGTTAATAAGTTACCATGACAAAGGGGAATCTAGGTGTGGAATTTATACTTTGTTTTTTATTTTTTGTAATTTTGGGATTATCATTGTTACTTGATGTAAAGGAGATAGTGCTACATATGACAGACTGACTAAGAAAATGCTTGGAGTGTATGTCTTGGTTTGAAAGACAGGTGTCTGCTAAGGAAGGCAGGAGCCTCCCTTGGAATGGAAAATGTAACCCCCTTCCCTCCGAATTATTATAATTTTGAAATTAAGGGGCTTTCAAGCAAAGATATGAGAATAGGAATAATAGTTCTTTACTAGTATATATAATAAGGCAAACAAACAACAACTATGGCAGCAACAACAAACAGAACCAGAAACCCAGTAACAGCCTTCTTGGCCGCAGGCACTTTCTCCTTTGGTGTAGTGATGGTCACATCTGGCAGGGGCGCTGGCGGGCTCCCGGTGGGCAGGGCAGGTGCAATGATTCCCCCGCGGCTGCAGGGGGCGCTCCGGTGCGAGCTCGGGGACCACGTGCTAATGGAGGACTTTACCGAGATGAGAAGGGCTGGAAAAAGGACTTGCTTTACAAACCCCCCAGGGGCAGCCGATCCNGCAGCGTAATATTGAATATTTATTAGTAGAACAAAGGCAAAACACAGCGCTGGGCGCTTAGCAATTTTGCCAGAGGTACCATTTCATCGGTTTTGCAGTGAACTTAAGTACTTTTTCAAACTGTTACATATTCATTAAGCCCAGAAAATGATTTACACTTCACTCAATTCCCCCCTTCCCCATCCCTGCCCCCTTCCACCAGCACGACTCCATCTCAGTCCCTCTGGATCATCGAAGGCAGAAATCCCCTTGACAGTTTCTTTGGGAGGTGTGAGTTTTGATAAGATAACAGAATTCCTGGGATGCTTGTGGTTTATCTTCTTTTTTTCTTTAAGACGTTCTGATCTCTGGCTCTGTGGTTTATCAACTTAAAGACATTTATTACCGTGTATTTATTACTACTTCTTCCAACATGTTACAATTCACTCTAACCTTCTACTTAACTATATTCTACCTTAACACTATTTCTACAGAGTACATTATTACTGGTAAATGTTAAATTCATATATGCGAAAGCCAACATTTATTATTCACTCATTTATCACAGTGAGGTATGGTGTTAATAAGGTCCCAGTTCGGTGGCTGCTCTCACGAGCATAGGCTCACTCCACGGCAGAAGAAGCAGGACCGGGCTGGGCTACGGCGGTGGCAGCGAATTCCCTCCCCCAAACAGCAGCTCCGATCGTCCTCCTCCAAAACAGTGAAAAAGAGAGAGTATGCGCGAAAGCGCTAGCAGCTGCCCCAGCCCTGTCTTTTACCAGCCCAAATCTCGCGGTATCTCTGCCCCTCCGAGAGATACCTCAGATAAGAGAAGTGCAGCCAGATGCTCTCCTCTCCTGAGCTTGGCCACTTCTTTTGTCTTTTTTAAGTACCCAGTCGTTATTGTTTCCTAACAACTTATGGGACAAAATTCCATGAGGAAAAAAGAAACAAAAGGAAATATACTAACTCCCAACAGTGTGTTGTAGAAATACTTATTTCTTTAAAGAATTCTTGAACTAAAAATTAGGTGTTGCCTTGTGCCAGAATGATTATAATTCTTGAGAGCCTTATTCTGACAGTTTTATCCATGCTGGGGCATAGCTTCTTGCCTGATGGTCCCATTAGCTCCAGGGGGGTTGTGAGTAGAGTGAGGGTCCAACTGATTGAAAAAGTATGTCCTAGGCTTGTTCAGACTTGAGGATGTCATCTCTCGTACTGCTGACTGGTTACAGATCAGTCTTCCATTATGTGGCTTAAGAAGAAAAAGATTTACATGTATAGTTTCTATTCCCACTGTTGCAGAATCGAACTTTGACAGTAATTTAGATCACCAGTGCCAAGGTGACTAGAACTGAAGAAAATGTAACAAATTATACCAGTTCTGTACCTTGGACCTAGCAGAGCAATAAAGCTAATAAATTGTAAGGGATGGAAACAATGTATTGGTGGTATTCTTGTCCTCCTCATCTGGATATGGTCTTGATTAAGCTAATGGGCTGAATTTTTTGAACCTCCTCCCACATTCATTTTCTAGAGACTATAGGGGAGGTTATAGAAAGTATATATGTACTGTAGATGAATGCTTTCTTGTAAATGGAAGATCATTTTTCATTCTTATGTAATTTTCTATGTCAAGGCAAGTTGAATATGGCCCCCTCTAGAGCCTGTCAGGAAAATTAATCCACAAACACCAGAGGTTTATGTCCAAAAAGGAGACAGAGGAGTCCTGTTACTTTATTCGAATAAAGGCAGAGGCCATGGGGCATTTCCCCATGGGGTCTCTCAAATTCTGGGAGGATGCAGCCTCGTTTTATCCTAATTTCCCAGCCGCATTTCCCTCTCTCTTTCCCCATTGGCTGAGGTACTTGAGAGATACAGACTTCCCGAAACACNTTCTTTTTCTTTTTCTTTTTCTTTTTCTTTTTCTTTTTCTTTTTCTTTTTCTTTTTCTTTTTCTTTTTCTTTTTCTTTTTCTTTTTCTTTTTCTTTTTCTTTTTCTTTTTCTTTTTCTTTTTCTTTTTCTTTTTCTTTTTCTTTTTCTTTTTCTTTTTCTTTTTCTTTTTCTTTCTTTTTCTTTTTCTTTTTCTTTTTCTTTTTCTTTCCATGTTTTAATACGAAGCACACCAGCTCAGCTTATGTGTTGCATATGAGTTATCCCCTTCATCACACTATGTTGTGCAGGTACTGAACCACTAGGGTAAATTGTAGATGGTCCTTTCTGCTACACTTTGCACTCTGGACTGCACCTCTTTGTGTGAATTTAATACTTTTTCACTTTATATAAGGCTGAAAGAAGTACTCAGGCTCACTTACTCTTTCCCTCTTCTCTTTTTTTAACTGAAGAGAAACATCCCCCTTCTAATTTTGCAAAATTATTTAGAAGACTGTAAATTGAAGACATTTATCTTGAAATGTGCTATCAGACCAGACTGTTTATACAAGTGAAAGAAATGGTAATATAAGAGTATTTGGTCTGGTCTGCAAGGAAAAGATTGTTGAGGGTTTTTTTACATATCGAATATTGGTTCTAATATAAAAAAAAACAAAAAACATTTAAGAGGCTCCAATTTGCACATCAGTATTTTAGTGCAGTAGGGACAATGGCATATTTTAAATGGGGAATATGTTTTTTGTTATACTGTTGCTAAAATAAATTTGGTATTGGATTTAGAGCTACGCTGTAATCAGTTTGAGGTAGAATATTCCATGCACATGGTAAAGATTTTCTGACCAGAGTGCTCATCCTGTGAATCCAGAATAAGCTGTTAATATTTATCCATCAGTTGGTGGACGAGTGAGTCGGGAATTAAATTATACACGGCAGAAGATTGGAGAAGAAGCCATGTTTAACCCTCAGCTCATGATTCAGACTCCAAATGAAGATGATGCCAATGTACTAACAATAGAAGCACTCAGACAGCACCTTGACTCTGCACTTCAGGCCAGCAGAGTAGATGTTTATATGTACAACAGGTAAGGAGAAAAGCAAAACTTTTCTTGATCATCTGTACCAGTTAGAAAGTGGACAGATATTTCCTTGCATATATTTTTAATGGATAGCACTTCAGAACCTTTTCATTAGAACTGTTTTGATTTGAATGTCACTAATTACCGATGCTTCAAATTGTGTCATGATAGCAGTGACCAGCTCACTTTTTAACAAATAAAATGGTGTAAGAGGTATTGGATGAGATTCTAAAAATCTACCCTTATGAGCAGTGCTAGTGTATAGCATTTTTCTTGGCAAAGGAGTGATAAGTGTGGTCTTAAAAATGGGACTTTATTGATGGGATTTATAGCAATGAAAAGCCTTCCAATAGTTTGGGTTTAAAGAGAAAATTAAAATGGAAGAGAAATGCCAGTGGGTAGAATTGCTGGGCTATTTAATAACATAGTAATAGCAACATAACAATCTAATGATTTCTTTTCTCCTACATGCATGAGTCAGAGTTAGTCTGAGCCTTAAGCTGACTTCTCTCTTGTGTCACCAAGTGCTATCTTAATTCACAAGTGGGCTCACAGAAAGCCGCATTTCTGTCCCTTTTAGTTGTGTCAACTAGATTATTAATCCAAAAGTAGCTCCATTATTTTAATGACTTTTACAGAGACTGTTTGGCATAAATTGAATAAATATTTCTAGTTATATCTACAAAAAGAAAGACCTTTTGTATTTTGTAAAGTTGTGGTATATCTACATTGAATAAAATTTCTTTCTCAGTGATTCACTACTTGAGGCCACCATGTCTATATAAGTTCCAGTTTTAATGTATGCTACATTTTAAAAATAACTTTTCAGTAATTGTTAAAGAAAAAGCCGTGTTCTTTATTACAGAAAATGGAAATTGGAACACTTATGTTATAAATCAGGAGAACTCATCACAGAAGCAGGGTACATGGACCAGGTAGGCATAACAGGCATTTGATTATAAGCAATTTATATTTTCATGATTCAACTTGTGTTGTTTAGATTATATTGTAGTCTAATTGTGTTTTTTTCCCTTTTCTGACCTTGGCAGATCATAGAGTATCTTTATCCTTGTTTAATCATCACTCCTTTGGACTGCTTCTGGGAGGGAGCAAAGCTACAATCAGGAACTGCCTATCTATTGTAAGCATGCTGTTTTTATAACTTTCCAGTTCATAGTTTTAATAGTAAAATGATGCAGGATTTTGAGTTGTATCCCAATGCTTATTCAGATTCTGGTTTAACCAAAAAATAATAATTAGAAATAACTGTATTGGGTTTGTGTGGCCAGGTTTTGGTAGCAGGGGGATTATGGGGGCGGCTTCTGTGAGAAGCTGCCAGAAGCTTCCTCCATGTCCAGCAGAGCCAATCCCTGGTGGCTCCAAGATGGATGTGCTGCTGGTCAAGGCTGGGCCAATTAGAAATGGCAGTAATGCCTCTGTGATAACATATTTAGGAAGAAGAAGAAAACAGTTCTTGCACAGTGGTAATTGCAGCCAGAGAAGAGCGGGGTGAGAATGTGCGAAAGGAACAACCCTGCAGACACCAAGGTCAGTGGAGAAGGAGGGGCAGGAGGTGCTCCAGGCACCAGAGCTGAGATTCCCCTGCAGCCCATGGTAAAGATCATGGTGAAGCAGCTGTGCCCCTGCAGCCCATGGAGGAACATGGGGATGCAGAGATCCATCTACAGACCCTGGAGGAGCCCACATTGGAGCAGGTGGATGCCTGAGAAGAGGCTGTGACCCTGTGGGAAGCCCGCGCTGGAGCAGGATCCTGGCAGGGACCTGCAGACCAATAGACAGAGGAGCCCACACTGGAGCAGGTTTCCTGGTAGGATTTTTGACCCCATGGGAGACCCACACTGGAGCCTGAAGGACTGACCCCGTGGAAGAGTGACCCGCGTTGCAGCAGTTCATGGAGAACTGTTGCCTGTGGGATGGACTCATGCTGGAGACATTTGTGGAGAACTGTCTGCCATGGGAGGGACCCCACGGTGGAGCAGGGGAATGACTCCTCTCTCTGAGCAGTGGCAGCAACAATGTGTGATGAACTGACCGTAACCCCCATTTCCTGTCTCCCTGCACCGCTGGGGGAGGAGGAGGTAGAGCTGGGAAGGAGGGAGGGGTGGAGGGAAGGTGTTTTTAAGGTCTTATTTTACTTCTCATGTTCCTGCTCTGATTTTGTTGTTAATAAATTCAATTCATATCTCTAATTCGAGTCTGTTTTGCCCATGACAGTATTTGGTGAGTGATCTCTCCCAGTCCTTATCTCTACCCATGAACCCTTCATTATATTTTCTCTCCCCTGTCCAGCTGCAAAGGGGAGTGATAGAGAGGCTTTGGTGTGTGTCTGGCATTCAGCCAGGGTCAACTCACTACAATAATAAAATAAATTGTAGTGTCTTTGCAGAAAATGTGCATGGATTTTTTTTTTTAATTGAACAAAGATTTCTCATTTTTTAAAAGATGATTTGTATGCATCAGTTTAAGTCCTGTGTCATTACTTTTCTTGTTTTACTGGCATGCAAAAGGAAATATAAATTCTGAATTCAAGCTTTTTTAAATATATGCTTTTTTGGAAATAACCTTTTTCCTTCTTTTTTTTCCCTCCCCCCAAACTACAAAATATTGGCTGGGAATTGATTTTATTTCTAAGAAAATTTAGGTCTCTTGGGTAAATACTCAAGTCTTCCTAAGGAATAAAACTCAAATCCTTTGGTTATGAGATCATTAAGGAAAGCAAATATAAGCGTGATATTGTATGTCCTGGGTCATTCAAAGAGTTAACTGTTAATCTGTGCAGGCATTTTCTGTTAATTATGCAAGAGTTAGCATTTGAGTTATTGTTTCTGTCCTGGTTTGCATGTCTCTGTGAAAGCAATTTGCAATGGCTCTCTCCTAAAGTTTAGTGTACAGTTTTAGATGGGGAAATAAGGGGGGTTGGATTTTATGGTTGGGAGATTTCAAATAAAGAATTAAGCCTATTTAAGCAAATACACTGTGGTTTGAATCGCAGAATAAGGCAGCCAAAAGCCTTTGTAGTCTGTCAACATCACAAATTCAAAAGTGGAGGGTGGGAGATGTGACAGTGATAGTGATGACAGCCATAGTAGCTGGAAAGCTTGATGGTTGATATTCAAGCAGTCAGGGCATTTGCAGGAGCACAGAATTGTTATCGATAAAAAAAGACCAGCTGTATTGATTGATTACATTTGGAAGATGATTATTAGACTAGCAAAAAGTAATCTGATACTATGTGAAAGGATTTCTTTCCTGAGCCTCCTCCCGTTTTTCCCCTCTCACCTCCCTCCAAATTCTTTGAAGCAGCAGTTGACTGCTTTTTTGTTATTTAGGTGCTTGATGGTTTGTTTTACTCGGTTTGTAAATGAAATTATTTTTAACATGGGAATATTCCCTTTCATACAGTAAATTGCTATGTAAGTACTGACTATTTTTGTTAAAATCACCACAGGGCTACAAGAAAAGTATGCATAAACAAATATAATTAAAACATACATTTCATTTTATGAAACAACCTTACCAGAAAGGGTTATAGCTTGTAACAGAAAACAACTTCAACATCTGTACAAATACAAATTAAAAAATTATGTTTCAGTACTTATTTTGTCTCTTTTTTTGTCTTTTTCCCCTTATTTTTTTTTTAATAGAGGGAAACCTCCTTTGCAGTGGATCAACTTTGACCCTTTAGAATTCTTGGAAGAGTTAAAGAAAATAAACTACCAAGTGGAGAGCTGGGAAGAAATGCTGAATAAAGCGGAGGTTGGTCATGGTTATATGGATCGACCTTGTCTGAATCCTGCTGATCCTGATTGCCCAATCACAGCTCCCAACAAAAATTCCACTAAAGTAAGTTTGCTTACCTTTGTATAAATCTTTTCAAGGGAGGCTCTGTATGTGTGGTGAGAGAAAAGGGTACCATTCCCTTCCAAGTAATATATATTTTATGTTCTTCAGTGATTTAATTATTTGGTTCCTATTATATACCATTAGCCCAGGGTAACTAACCTTCCTTCAGCCTGTGATGCAATATTAATTACACATATTTAGAGTGAAATTGCAGTTCTCAGCTACTGGCTAGGTGTGGCAATGTGGACACATTTCAGCAGGCAACATGCCTCAGGCAGACACTCCTGGAATACAGCTACTGCTGTACACTGACACTGTGCAGCAAGGTCTTCCTTCAAGTAGGGCCAGTTTTGTTGATCCAACTTTATAGATCCGTTTCTCAGTCACTTTGGCTTTGGTGAAGTTGCTATCTGGTGAACAAGTATCAGGCTAGTTTGTCTACTTCTGTTTGTTTCACACATTTCTCTTTGTAGACTTCCTAGATGATCTTCAGTATCTGTTATTTCAGTACACTAGGTGTTGATTTAGGATTTGTCTTAAGTTGTACAACTGATGAATTGCTGCTTTAAAACTTTTTTCTAGCCTCTTGATATGGCTCTTGTTTTGAGTGGCGGATGCTATGGACTGTCAAGAAAATACATGCATTGGCAGGAGGAGCTGATTATAGGTGGTACAGTCAAGAACAGTTCTGGTAAACTTGTCAGGTAAGCAAACCAATATTTAAAGAAGAATTTTTAATTTTTCTTTGTTAGAGTTTGGGGTTTTTTTTGGCAGGGGGACAGATCATGCAAAATCAACTGTCTTTCAAAGTCTATGAACGATGTATATTATGAACCCTGGTATAGGAGAACATCCCTGATGAGGACAGAATTTAAAAGAGCAATTATTAAACAGTTGTTTAAGTTTAAGGAGGTGTCATTGGTGCCTACTTCAAACCTAAAAATGATAGTGTACATTTCTCAGAAATAATTTTTTTACTGGCAACTTTGTTGTTTAGAGTGTATGTATAAAGCATTGAATAGTATTTAAAATAATGAATAATTTTGTGTTTTTGAAATATGATCAAAGGAAAAAAAGGGGAAATATAACTTTGGTAATGTGCCCACTCATTTGACTTTTATCAGAAAACCAAAATCTTCATTGAACTGTTTGTTTAAGGTAAATACAGAGAAAAGTATATTCTTTATGTCACTGTATCTTGAATACATTTTTGACTGACAAAATAAAACCCTTTGTTTCAGACTTCTTGAAGAAGTCATGGAACACTGGACTTTAGTGGGGAAACCCCTTTAAATAGAACTGTGTTTAAAAAAAAGGACATATAAAAACATTATTTAGATGTATACACTGAATCCAAATTTATATTAAACTAAAAGAAGTATAATTCTTGCATATTTAATACAGATAATTCTTACTAGAACTTTTTATATGGGTTTTTATGGTTTTTTTCATTGACATTAAATACTGAAAATGTATTTAGCATTTTCTAAAAAATAGCCAAAGAATTTATTCTTGGTGAAAAATGAAATAGTTCCTTAAGCTTCTAAAATTGTTGGAAACAGTTACATACTGTGTAAATTTACAATAGATAATTATTGCCTTTTGTGTATTGTTTGCTACTTGTCAGGTGTCGGGAGTTTAGTCTGGCATTTCTCTTTAAGGTATGAAAAAGACCAAGGTCTTCAAATGACAAATTACCAACAGCATTTGCAAATCTTATAGGAATAACTGTTCCTGTGTTCTTCTCATAGCAATCTGTCTGTTGGTCATGATTGTTATAAGTGATATGTAGGGTTACATTCTTTGGTCCTGAAACTGATCCTATTGAAAATAATGGCAAAATACTCACTAACTTCAGTGAAATATAGACTTAACATCAGTACTATATAGACTAGTACATCTTCACCAGATACATGGTAGAATAATTATACTCTGTTCAATTTTAATATCAACATGTGGCCTATGAAATCAAGAATTTGTGCAAGCTCCTATTAGGCTCTCATTTGAGCCTTTATACAGTGAAAAAACATTTCTTGAAAATGCTTATTTTAATGCCTCTTTCTCCTCTCTCTTCTCTCCCTGTTACAGTGCCCAGGCTTTGCAAACCATGTTTCAGTTAATGACCCCTAAGCAAATGTATGAGCATTTCAAGGGGTATGAATATGTTTCACATATCAACTGGAATGAGGACAAGGCAGCAGCAATTCTGGAAGCCTGGCAGCGGATGTATGTGGAGGTAAAACAGACAATATCCTAGATGTCTTGTTATATAACTTTACTAAGATCCACTGCCTTTAGTTGTGGCTTTTTATAGTATTTTCTCAAGGAAAATGCTTAAACTAAAACTGAGTGTTGTGTCCTGGTTTTAAAGTTATCTTTATGCTGTAACAAACTATTTTAAAAGGCTGATTTCTTTTTTTTTT
>VZTF01001009.1:81228-116103 GCA_013397755.1 Cnemophilus loriae | reverse complement strand
AGTGAACTTCGTTTTTCACAATACCCAGAATTTGCTGTAGTCAAGTTCAGCTGGGAGAAAAATCAGAAATCAGACCAAAAGAAGCAAAAGAGTCCACTTTATTAAAAGACCATTTTGAATTGAATTTTATGTTATATTTCTTTCACTGTCACAATCAGAATTTTATCGAATTTTCTTGCCGTTACTTTTTTGTATTTATGTTTTCACTATTTTTTTTAATTTTAGGTTTTCAGGGTAAAGTGTATCAACTAAACACTGTTCTTCTCTTCATCCAAAGTATGTTTGGGTCAGGAGAAGGTCTAACTGCTGAATTTTTAGCTGATGCTTCTTTTTTTCTAGCACACTTAACTTACTTAAACCCCTCCCACATACCCACTATTTAAACTGCTGAAGAAATATTTACCTTTTATTAAAACTGTCAAGAAAAGTGCTTGCTTTTCTTAAAAACATGAAGAGATTGATGGGATAGGATAGGTCAAACTTTTTTTTTCTTTGTTTGACAATTAACCAGACAAACCAGACTTTTGACTAAAGCTCCGCAGCTTTCAAGTATAAAAAACAAACAAACAAACAAAACAAAACAAAACAAAGCAAAACAAAACAAAACAAAACAAAACAAAACAAAACAAAACAAAACAAAACAAAACAAACAAACAAAACCAGAGGAAAATAGCTAAAAAGCTATCAAAGGAAAGAAAAAAGAAATGCTACTACAGACTATCTGTAGGTGACCTACAGAAGAGAATGAGAGTTTGTTACTATTTCATTTTTGTCTCTTGCTTCCTCCTCAAACACAACTTTTAAAATCCCTGCACCTCTTGTCACAACGTCCCTTGCCGTAGTAATAAATGTATCTGCATGACCTTGCAAATAGAATAATTTATGCAAATGTGTTTCTCTGCTGCTCAGCTACACAGTAACCCACTTCCTCAGTCTGAGTCCTAATAGCAAAGATCGGAATTAATAAATCCTGATCCTGAGCTCTCTTTAAACTTCTAAGAGCCTGTTGTGTAGACACAGCTACGTCTGAATTTGTTGTAAACATAAGGGTTTGGTACTTTTAATTATGTCATTAGATTTGCTTTAGCCTCACTAGAACTGAGTATAGTAACTCAGGAAGATAAGGAAGTACTCTGGGCCTTGGCACATCCTAAAGCAGAGAACACTTTAAAACCAAGTGCTTCTCTTATGCAAACCATGGCTGTGGCAGCTGGAAGGTGTCAGCTCAGGATTATAGACTGCAGGAGTGACTGCTGGGTGCACACACCCTTAGGCAAAGGTGAAAACCTCTTATTATACACCCAGACAATTCTGTTCTGGGCTGCTTGATGGATCTGTACCCTTCCTGTAGCCAGGCTGTAGCCACAGGCAGAGCTTCTCGATTCATGAAAACCTGTAAAACTGACAGTAGGGAGGAAAGCATCAAAGAGTGATCCACAAAATTACCATAAAATAACAAATCCATACACTCCTGCTAACATAAGAAAGCAGGCAAATTGTTGGGAAGTAATTTTGAGAAATTTAGCTCCATTTTAATTCGTTTAGAAAGGAGAAACATCTTTGCAGCACCACACCAATTGCTCCTTTTGTACTTAAATAAAAATATATGTTGATCCTAGGATTTTAAAAGATTCAAAAATGTAATAAATAAGTAAGCCCAATTTAAAAATGAAAAGATATAAAAATTTATTAGATGTCCGAAAAATTCGAACACGCAATGCCACGATCGAATAAAAAGACAGCACCAAGCCCGGGATTGGTACTGGGTGAACAAGGATCTGACTTCTATAGCATCAGACCTCCCTGTGTTCACGAATCCCTGTCTTTCGGGGTCCACTTTTATACAGTTCTTGTGCATAAAGTCCGGGTGTGGGCATTCTTTCACTGTTTCACATATTCATGAAGTGTAGCTTTCACGGAGTTGGGGTGGACAAAGCATATCCTGCTTCGTGATTAGTCTTCCATCACTGGGGGAAGTTATCTGATGAGTCGTTGTGGTCCATATCTGGATACTTAATCTTGATTGTTTGCACCTGGGCTGGGTGGAGATTCTCGGAGATGGGCCATCAGCTCTGCTGGGAAACCTTCTATGCAGTATGTAGATGACGGTGATATGATCAGAATGCTTTCCTGTCGATATACCATCCTTGGAATGCATCCTTTTAGGATGTGAAACCCGGCCTTGTATGGGGTCTTGGTTTTGTCAAAGGCTATTTCAGGCTTGTGGTTATTTTAACTTTACAACATAGAATATAACTTTATACATTTTAGCACAAATTCCAATATTTCATATATAACAAAAAACTTCTCTACAAAAATAAAAGGATTGTAATTATTAGTAGTAAATAAATTGAATTATCATTTTTCCATACAGGTCCCTATGCTAAGGGGACCATCAACATTAAATTGTATTTCCAAAACCTTCCATGATGATTTATACACTTCTCTGAGTCTACAGAAGATCTCTGATTAGGTAAAAGGCACAGAGACCAGCAAGATAATTTCACTGTCTCCAGACATTACCACTTTCCTAGCTGTATTCCAGGTACTCTCCCTGAAGGTGTACATTTGCTACCACAAAGCTCATTTCTTGTTGTATAGGAAGGTGTAAAGATCCATGAACTCCTCCCTGCCTGGAAGTGTAGGAAAGTCTGCTTAACTCCATAAAAGGAACACAAAAGATCATTGTTTTTAAGGAGGTTGCCAGGAGATAAAATTCCTCTTTTTCACACACTACTTCCTATTTAACAAAATAGAAGAAAGATCTTTTAAATATGCCTTTAGAAGAAGACGAAAGTAGAAAAGGTCTGATTTAACTACTAAAAGATCAAATGTTTCCTCTGTCAGCGTGGTACAAATCTGGAGTTCTTCTGAAATGAGAGCTTTTGCCTGGAAATTTTGCAGAGGAAATTCAGCTTACAAAAAAGCAGAGCAGGAACCATTTCTGACACCTTGTCTCTTCACTGTCACTACCAAGACATTTTCTGTGAAAAATGAGGTTCACTCTCCTGTGAGAATGTAAAAGTTTTAATAAGAAGACAATAAGTGACAAATATAATAAAGCAGAATTTACAGCGCCGGGTACCCTTGGCACTCAGCCAAGAGCACACCTGCTATTGGGGAGATCCCCTTTACATACCTTTACTATTGCATCAGCCTATTGCATATTCATCAACAATTATGCATATTCACACTTTTTCCCAAACTAGTTTACGTATCCCAGGAACTGTTTAGCATGGCTCCTCCTCAGGTCCGCCTTTTTAGAGCATGTGTATTTCTTGGCTGTGGTTTTGTTATCACCTCCAGCTTGGATTTTGGTCCATGGCTTTTACAGATGGTAGTTGCTGATAGTTGGTAAGCCAGTAGCAGGGGTCTTCATGATATAGTTGTGCTCGTGGTAATTGAACTGTCTGCTTGGTTGGATAACATCCAGTGAACATATCAGCTATTTTACTACTATTAATAACAGAAATAAAGGCATTAGTTATTGTTACAAAAACTATATCTTTATAGCAAAGCTACTTTAACATTATACATATAGTATTCACTTTAATATTTGCGGAAAGCCTATATTATAATATGTATTTATCATATTTTCTTAAATAAGAATATGGAACAATTGTACATTTAAAGAGATCCAAAATCTAAATTTTTTTAACTAGTTGAACCAATACACACTTCCACTGAAAAAGGAGCCCTACAGTTCATGTTGTTTACTCCTTCTGATTAACAGTTAACAATTAAAAAAGAAAAAAGAAAAAAGAAAGTATTCAGTGAAAACAGGGGCCTCTCCAGCCCCCTATGTGAAGGAATACTTCCCCCTCCTGAAGTATTGTAGGGGAAGTAATTTTCCGCTCCCCTGTTGTATAAACCTTAATAGAGCTGCTTTACTCTCTCCTGTGAGAGAATCTTATACCCTTCCCTTTTTTTTTTTTTTTGACAAGAGACTTGCAAACAGAAGAAAAGCAACATTTTCCCTATGTTTTTCTCTAGTTAGGCCTAAAAACCCACCATGTCGTACATGAAAATACCAATACATCTCTACTGTAAACTCCATGCTTAGGAATACTCTCTGAATTTCTTATGTTTGAGTCATGAAAAGAGAAACATAGAACCAGTGAAAAAGTAGGGCTGGAAGGGATTTCAGAGAAGTCATCCAATTGCAACCCTTTCCCCAAGCCATGAACATCTTTCAGGGTTTTAAAATTCATATATTAGTTTTGATCTATTAAGCCAGACTTGTAAACTACCAAAACATAAAAGTAAAGCTTTTTCTGCATGAAAATATTGCAAATAATGCAGGGTAGAGAAGAGCACAGCTGCCAAAAGATTAAATACATATTATTTTGACAGGTCTTTGGTGAAGAAATGCAAGAATATTAAAAAATGTGATGGATACAAACTGCTGTTTACAGCCTGTCTTGCCTACTACCCTCATTGCAAATATCGGCAATTTCCTAATGAAAAAGAAAGGAACTGAATTTTAAAGCTATATCTATCATGTTTATCTGTCTACATTTTCATTACATTGTTACTTCTTCTGAACACCTCTTCTATGCATTTCTGGCTATCTGAATACTCGCTTAATACAGGAAAATATTCCTAAGCAGGTAACTGATACACTCTGCAGAAAAGCAGTAAGATTTCTTGAAAAGCATGACTTTCAAGGAAGTCATGAAGGACAGAGGCTATGGATCTGTACACTCAGCTTCTACTTCCCTGATCCCTAGATTTCTGCAGGAGAGGATTACTCTTTCCAGGTAGTCCCTTCTCCCTCTCTCCTGAGGAATAATTTGATAATTTTAGACTCTAAGTATCTACAAGATATTACTCTTATTTCTCCTTAAAGCATCCAAAAAAATATATTTCTTAACTTCCCTAGGTAGCTCCTTTTATTGATCATCTATCCTTAATGTAAAAAGTTTTACCCAACCTCTCACCAGATCTTTTTTTTTTCTTTTAAGCTGGAAGTTTCTTTTAAGTTTCCCAAGTAGAGGTCATGCAGAATGGTTTATTGTTATACCTTATGTGAGTCTTCTAGTTCTAAAAAACAGCAACTCTTCATCTCCCTTCAGCCTTATATTGAACACAGCTAATTCATTCAACCTTCCCTCACAAACCCTGTTCCACAAATCTGTCCTCACTCCTCGTGTTCCCTCCTCCAGTTTGCAAAAAACATCTCTGCTCTCTTCTGCCTACACTGGAACACAGAGCCTGGCCCTGGCCTCACTCATGCCCAGGCATTATTTCATTCTATATCTAACGTTTGATCTTCCTTTGAAGAGACATTTTAATTAAAAGTGCCTTCCCCTCCTCCATTCTCCTCAACAGCACAGCTGATGCAGGCTCAGTCTGTGATCTCTACATCTCTGTCACCCAACTTTTCTTTGTTCACTTTTTTTTTTTTTAAACTTAAAATAGTACATTGCATTTGCTCTTACTGGATTTCATCTTGCTGATACCATGCACTTTCTGCAATTTATCAAAATCATATTTAATTTTAAACCCATGCTTGCACCATGCAAACCATCATGCTTGCAGCCCTTCCCAGCTCCACACCATCTGGATTAGCACACCATTTCCATTTTATCATTGAAGTCATTAAACAAGACATTATCTCTCTGCTACCACTGACCCTCATGACATCACTTGCAACATCTTTCCAGAATAAGACAGCAAATAGGTTCACAGGCCCTAATTTTGCATCGTGCTCCACTATGCAGTTTATGTGAATGTTCCACAGCACTGTGTCAGGAATCAATCACATTTTCTGTTTCTCTTGCACTGAGCAAACTGTGTACCCTGTCAGGAAAATGCTTTAGATTAGACCTGGTATTGTCATTAATGAGGCAATTTGAGAGCTTCAGCCACAGCCCGTGGAAGTCTGCAGAGAGTTTTGGACTGATCAAACTACCAGGTACTGCAGTTATTGGTTTGGTCTCTGGAGTGGTTTTGGGTTATTTGGTTCTTTGTGGTTCCTATATGCTCAACTCCTTTTTTTCTGCAGTTGAATTCAGAAAACTGAAACATTCTTCGCACCTGGGACTTAAAAAGAAAGCTAAGGACAAAACTTCAGACAGATCCCCAGGAGCAGGAATTTTAGTCCTTATGGGACATCTCTCTTCCTCCTACCTCTTCAAAATCTTACTGCTGCTGTCAATACCAACCTGTAGTTCATGTTGTTGCTATGCTGAGTTCAGCTCCACTTTTCTACCTTCTGTTCACACATCCTTCCCACTAGATGGAAATCAGTGGAATAAGCCACTTGTGTGTGAGTGTACGCACAGCCATACATGCAGATTCAGAGACTGAAGACAAACTTGAGAGGGAGGAAATGATCAAAGATGTCATTAACCAGTCCAGCTTCCTGAGTTATACCACTGAGAATAAAAATTACCTTCCAGCCATTGCATCTGAAACACTCTCGAGCTTCTAAATTCTCCTAGCAATTCTCCTAGGACCAGGATTAAAAAAGCAACAGCACCTGAGTAATGATGTCCTGATCTTCCACCACCAAAATCAGCAAGAGAAGTGTTTGGAGTACATTGTGTGGGTTGATACTATCACTTTCAGAGTCAGGTAGCCAAACACTCATCCTGCAGCCTCTCTATGTTGCACAAAGCACAGGACAAAAAGGTAAATAAATGTCCAATCCAAAACCAAGCAGGAATCAGTGATCTTTTACACAGTGAGTGGTCCTGCACTACAGGAGCATAAAGACACTTGTTTTCTATCCCACACCTGCCTGAAAATTCTCTGTTCATCCCGGTCTTCTCCTGGTCCTCTTCATTCCTGTCGCTTCAGCACAGCCCCAAGACTCAGCAGTCTGTCACAAAACTGTGTATCTGTACTTCCCTGTGGCCCCCATCACTTTGATCCAATTACACTTCGGTGAATACATAAGAAGCATTAGCAGGAATTGGCTTCTAATTCTGTCACTTGTGACAGAACTGCTATTTACTGCATTGTGTGCAGCAAGCAGCCTTGCTTTGTCGCAGCTCCTTTTTGTGATGATCTAGGACAAGCTTTATCAACAGAACAACTAAATTCCTGTTCTGTGGCCTTTCTTTACAATCTGAAAGAAAATTGGCACTTGATATGTCTAAAATAAGGTCCGTAATGGCAGCAAAACTGCCATTCACATTCAGTGTGCTGAAAATATCAGGTAAATGGCAGGCTTGGCTCACGTTAACAAGCTTTGCGCTTCTTGTGTTCATTTCATCTGTGACAAAATTCAGCACTTACAAGCCATTAAGGTTGCATTGTGCAAGTCAGAAGTGCAGACAGATATTCTGAGAGAATTTTAATCATGTAATCACTGTACAAGACATTCAGATATTACATGCTCAGATTTTTTTTTTTCTCCTCCTAACAAAACATGCACACAGACAAAATAAAGAATTCTAAGAGACCAGCTTTTATTTATGCTCATCAAAACAGTTGTTTTGAAGGCGGCAGGGTGGATGCTGCTATCAGGAACCATACCAAGCCAAAAGCATATAGATCCTAAAGCAGAGAGGAAAAGACATGTTATGATGGGACGTTTTCAAGCCTCAGAAATTTACAAACGGTGCCAGAGGCCTTTAGAGCAGCAGGAGCCTGCACAAGCTGTCACTGGATAAGTTACTTTTTAATTGATGATATTCAGAAGAAAACCTCTCTGAAGTGAACATGGCTGTTGTCCCCTCTTGCATTTATTGTTCCTGGCTACCTGTTCAGCGTGGTGATAGGAAGTACCAGCACTTCCTTCCCATGGACCTGGGGAATGTGGCAGCAATTCAGCATCTCAGGGCACTTCACATGAGAACAAAGCAGAACCTTCAATACTGTTCATGGAGTCAAAATACAGGGAAAGCAACAGAGGGGCAGCTGCACAAGGTCAGGAGGAGCTACACACAAGGCTGCTCAGCACATCTCAGCCTCCCAGCTGCCTGCTCCTCTGTGAACTCTTCAGTTCTTTAATACTGCACCCACAGAAACCATGGGAAAGGAGAGGGGAGTGCAAGGTGAGTAGAAAAATGCCCTGTCTCCTGCCATCCATCTTCAGTCCTATAAAATTTTACCTTTACAAAGAGCAAGGCTTCATCTCTGTTTTAATCTGTCACCGTACAGAAAACATGGAGGTGACATCCTCGGGTGCATGATGAAGGGATGAAAATTAAAGAAGAAAGGGTCATGGCTTCAGGCTGGCTTCACTTGTGCCACTTCTAGTTTTCTGTGGGTTTCTGGGCCTGGCAATTCAAGACAGAGTTAGTTCTGAAAATTTGATTTCTGAAAGACAGAAGCAAGAGGAACACTTTTTCCATGGTAGCCATATTTGAAATTCAAAGCAAACAGAAAGTGCTTTTAGGCTTGGTGAAACATAAGAGAAAAGGAGAGAATCTTTCACATTGTCTGAATTTTCATGCTTCAGAAACTGGAAAGACTAGACCCCTCTCTGAAAAAGCAAAATCAAAAAGCTCTCAAAATCCACAACTAAAACTTTTTCTCAACNGTTTTCATATCCTTTTCATTTCAACAAAAAAATGTAAGTAAGGTTTAGAAAAATCTTGGTTTTCAGCGCGCTCAATCTCCTGCCCCAAAGGAAGGAGCCCTGACACTCACAAATTCTCAGAGAATACGTAACTCTTGCAGCTTTTCTTCAAAGCAGTCAAAAGGCCAGCCACTGTATCTGTTTTGAGAGCAGAGCTCCTCAGAAAGGCTTTCTAGCAAAGCTTTGGCTGCTTGGTGAGCCAAAATATGTGGCTTTAACAACCTGGCAGCTGCAACAAAAGCAAGAGCCACCCTGTGTTATCAAAATGACATTTATGAGACAAATTCCTGCTAGGGATCAGAGGGACAGAAAATCAGAACTGGACTCTGGTTCTGGCAGTGAATTTATTTGGTTTCAGGATTATGGGTGCTTTTCATCCTGAGATCTGAGTATTTATCAACCTTAACTGATCAAGCACTACAACATCCTAACACTATGACAGGCAAATATTATGAGACTCTGAAAGATTACAAGTGAAGCAGAAGTGATGAGAAATTCCTTTTCTGCTATGATTTCAGAAGTTATCTCTCGTTCCTGGGTTGACATGAGCAGTAAGACAAAGAGAGATATTCTGTCTGTCGCGGGAGTATATATTTTTTTTATTCCTGTCGAAGCACTGCAGCATTTCTTTACAGGACTGCATTTAGCCAATGGCATGGGTTATAGCAGGTGTTAGTTTCATCTTCATTTTCTTTAAACTGGATGATTTTTTACCATAAGGATTCCTAAGAATTCTGTTCACATTATGACAAATGTCAGTGAATATCCATGAGTCACTGCTCATTTGCCCAGGCCAGTGGCCTCTGGCTGTCTCAGCTCCTGACATGTTAGCCACATGAAAATATATGTTCCCATTCCTACTGCATTTCTAGAAACACATCTTTGCCTGATTCTTGTGGTTAACAATCCCACATCTCATTCAGTAGCTTCGTGAAAATCATGGGAATTGCAGAAGGAAAGCTTTTCTTGTGGACCGTGTATTTCAACCCTCCTACTTTAGTCCAGAAAAAAGCCCAAAGAAAGACAAATCTAGACAAGATCTAAAAAAAACATATCTGAAATGAACAATATGACTTTTTTTGTGTCTATATCCAAAAGGATAAGAAAATGAAGGCAGAAAATCTGTGTATTAATTTATAATTTCATTCAAGAGACAGGCGGCTCTGAAACAAGGGAAACAAGCTGCACCATAATTTTTAATTTTCATTTTGCCTGAAAATCCTGTCTTAAGAATCAGGTTGAAAGAATACAGGAAGTTCTGACTTGCGTGCAAAGATGTGTTGTAAATTCACAGTCCAGCTTTTCCACTTAAGTCAGGCATGTGCAGGGCGTTTATTTAAATAGACTCTAAAAAATGAGATGCTTCTATTGCGTCTTTGCCTCGGCATGAAATCTGAATGAAGTGGCGCAGTGGTGGTCAGAATTCGGTGAACTTAACCAAAGCATCTGCCCGGAAAAGCTTCCAGCAAACACTGTCAGAAAACCTCCTAAAGCACCATGGCTTTCGTTAGCTTTACCAGAAGAGCAGCTCAATCACACTCTTTGCTTTCCTTGACTCTTCAGAGCCTTCAATTTGCAGGTCATAAAGATATGTGGTCACACTGTCTTCTTGGTTTCCTTCAAATAACACCAGTCTCTGTCTTGTGACCAGTCTGGCATTTGACCTTTCTGAACATGGAAAAGGTGACAAATAACTTTCACTGTTTTTTCTCTGAATGTCAGAATTTAATGTTTTCTGTTTTATTCTTTCATGTATTGCCATCATAATTTGTAACCTGATCATGATTGAGTATATACTGAGTTGCTGTTTTCCCATTTGATTTGTTATGAATATAGAAGAGTTTTCTTCAGTCCAAGTACACTTGATATATTAGGTATAGGAAAGCATTTTAAAGTGCAAGAAACGCATTTGATTCTAATAATAGATGTCCCAGAGAACCAGGATTTATTGTTTAGTTTCATTTTACTGGGTTCACCACAAAGAAAATAGGGGGGGAAACAGAAGACACAAAATTTAAGTCCAAATCTGGATGTGAATTGAGGTTCCTCAGTAACTTTGCTGTGATTTCTGATTTCTAAGTAAAACTCTGACACAAATGCTGTGACCATATGCTTCCAATTGCTCATACCAAGCTGGACCCAGAATTAACCACACAGGCATGATGTGCAACATTTCCTCCAGTTTAGAGACTGCCTCAGAACTTCAAACAAGTTGTATTTAGTTTGCATTGGAATATATTTTCCAAGCAGATCCTGGATTTACCTGCCCCCATGAATGGCGATGCTTGATTAGCAGTGGCTTCATGCCAAGGCAAGCAGAGTGGCAGAATCCCCTTTCCTACCAGCCTGAATCAGATGGTGGAGCAGGAGGAAAAGAAATGCACCTTTTTATTTTAATAGCAAAGCTGGTTTGTCCCTGGATCTGTGCAAGATGCAAACAATATTGAATTACTGCACATCCAAATATACACTTTTTCTGGGAGAGAAAATGGAATTATTAGGTTAGCTTCATTATTTGAGAATGAGTAAGTAACAAGAAAAGTAAAACTGGAATTATAGGCAAATTTTAAAAACTACTCTTTTGGACTGCAGAGTGTCATTAACAAGAGAAGTCAGGTTTTTGCTGGTGAGGATGGTGTGCCAGCTGTATGAGGCATCAGTTAGACCAGAGCAGTGTGGCAGTTACCTACAGGTGTGTTATTCCACGTTTTATTTAACCTGCTGCTGGTGTTGCCAGGGTTACAAGACCTGAAATATCTCCTTGCTTTCCCATTCCGGGATCTGTATGGAGCTGCTAGGAATAGACAGTTCATCACTAATGCCAGTTTTGATACTTTTGTTTCCTTCACTTGGCCTGCCCAGATAAACTGATCACCCGGGACTTGATGAAGCTCTACGATTAGTGAGAGCTTCCAGCATGAAGCCCTTCCTGCTCTTCCGTGCTGCATGGTAGGTGCTTTGAACTCTGAGAATCCCAGAGACTCAGAGAATCCCAGAGTCACTGAGGCTGGAAAAGACCTTTTGGGTCACTGAGTCCAACTGTTAAAGCAGCAACGCCAAGCCAGCCACTAAACCATGTCCCCAAGGGCCACATCTACTTGTCTTTTAAATCCCTCCAGGATATTTAAAGCCCTCCCCAGGACTCCATTCATTTTGGTGTCACCTTCTCCAGGTGCCAGCATCAGAGAGGGGGTTTATGCAGTTCAGCTCTTCATTCTTCTCACCTGCAGCCTCTTCCTACACTTGGCAGAGCATAAGGCTGCAGCACTAACAAAGACTCATGTTTGCACGCGGTTCTGCCTTTCTCATCTCAAAAATCCTTCCTTGATTCAGATATTTTCAGAGAAAGTATCTTATGAGTGAGAATCATTCTATATACTCTTAAACCTTGTTAGGAAGCCCACTGCCTGCTAAGAGTCGAACAGACACAAATGTTTGACATTAAAAAGCTGCACTTGAAGACAGCATAGATTTTTCTTATGTGTGCTAGTTTTTGTCTGCTTTGCAAATTAATATCCTGGGCAATTGTTCCTAGGCAAGGACAGGAATATTTAGTAGCAATGTTACTGAGCCTCAAGTACCTGATGTGGCTTAAAATACATTTGGCTGGCTATTGGCTGTCTTGTCCAACCCGCAGCTCAGGAAGAACCGTAGTGCATCATCACATAAGTCAATGTGTTTAGACGTCATCTTATTCTTTAACATCCTTGCCTGTTTAACTAAGGACTAACTAAGGAATTTCAGTCTTTTGCTATAAAAATATGTGGAATTGTCCCATCACATTCCAAGAAAGTTGTACTCATTATTAATTGCATCTCCATCCCCAAATGACTATGAGACGTTTCATATATTGATACAATTCACTAATCTTCATACCTTCTGGATAGTCTGGCTTTTGGAGGCATAATCTGGGTCCAGGCAGCACTGACTGATCATAGAGGGCTCCTGCAGCCAGAGCTTTCCCAATGCAGCCTGCTGCCCACTGTCCACCTTCGTGAGGTGATGAGAGAAACTCTTCATTCAGCCGAAAAAGCCACCCTGTTCTCGCAGTGCTCTCCAGTAACACAGGGCAGGAAACCTGTGCCAGGGAAAAAGTACAGAAATGGAGCATCTTCTAAAAAATAAACATGGCACCAGGCAGTGCTGTAAGATTAGGAGGGAGGCAAACAGAACCCATTGTGATAACTTACTGCTCATTTTTAATACAGGAACTGCTAATCTTAAAAGATATTTTGTCCTCTGAAACAAGTCTATCCTACTCTGAATATGTTATAGCAGCCATTATCACCATATTAGTAATACTTTCAAACCCCTTTTCTTATCATTGTTTAAACATCTGAATCCTCTTGAATATCAAGTGAAGCAGAAAATATCCAGCATCCTCCATGAAATATCCATGTAGTGGGTTAGAAGGGACAAAAAACCCCAAAACAATTGTAGGGGAGAGATTATAAACCTGTGTTTATAACCACATTCTAACCAACTCAAGGAAGAATAAATGGGTCAGTAGAGAAACAGCAACAAAACCTCTCAAAGGAAAGAGGGCAAACCTTGAGCTCGTGTAAACTGCAGCTTCATTAAAGTCGATGTATCAAGGTCTGTGTACACCAGGAGAAAATATGGCTCTGGATCTCTGCTTCTTCTGGTGGCGACCATATGGCAAACCTTCACATGACTGAGCTCTCTTCATAAATGAACGCCTGTGTCGAGCTGACTTTATACACCAGTTTCCTGTTTGTAACTTGAGTAACACTCATGAATAATTCATGATGGAAAATTACAGTTTTACAGTGTTTTTTCATCATTTTACCACGAGGCTTGTACTCAGCACACTCAGGCGGTACTGCTTTTAGAGAATTTAGTAGGCAAGGCAACATGATTCTTGTGGAAGAAGTAATAGTTTGGGTAACACCTAATGTCTGCAATGCCTTTCTCACACCATTCCTTGAATTATGGCAACACAGTAGAGGACAAAACACTGAGAATGAAGACAAGGATGCCAGACCATTAAATATACTGTGGGGGCAATTTGATTTACATGCAGTTTTTAGCATGGTGAATGCAACACATTATCATCCTCTAAATTACCTGAGACATGTTTTTCACCTGCTGTCTCACATTCAAGATCACCTATGGCACAGGGCAAACCTCAGCACTGCCCAGAGGGCTTCCCCTTTGCAACAGAATCACTTATTTCACTCAGTTAATCACAGCAGACAGAGCGATTCTCAGTGCACAGGCTTTTAATTAAAAAGCCACAAGTGCCTTCCCCACCTTTCCAATTGCAGAGCATGCCATTCCCCTGGTATCTATCCCTTTCGCACTGCTAGCACAGGCAATCAATCAACCAACCCCATCTCTGGCTACAAAAAGTCAACATGCTTATTCTGAATTTTTAATTGCAGCTGTTTTGGTGCTTATCTGTTTGCAAAAAAAACATCTAGATTTGCTGGTGTGCTATATAATGGGAAAGTCTTAATCTTATTCTTCTTTTTTCGTCTTTTTTCTTCTTTTTCTTTTTTTTCCTTTTGCTTTGTTTTTGGTTTTGTGGGGTATTGTTTGTTTGGGTTTGGTTTTGTTTATTTGTTTGGGATTTTTTTTGCTTGATTGTGTGGTTTTAGGGGGGTTTTGGGGTATGGGTTTTTTTATTTAATGGTTTAGTTTGTTTTTTTGGGGTTGGGGTTTGTTTTGGTTTGGGTTTTGGGTTTGGTTGGTTTTTTTTTAATTTTGTCCACCCTAAAATGCTGGCCTTTTCAGCAAAGATCCAATTCTTCAAAATCAATTAGTAATTTTGGACACTCCATTTTAGTGCATCCTACATCAGATACATCAATATTACCTAATTTTCTGAAATAGCTCAGTATTCAGACTTGGAAAATTGGACCTTCAGGATAACCAGTCACTAATCCTCAGTTCTTATTTTATTCCCTAGTCCTTTAGCCACAAATCTCTTTTTCGATGAGAGAGACTGCATTTGTTTCTTCAATGACATATTCATTTACTCATCAAAGGAAAAAAAAGTAGTGAATCAAGACACAAGAGAAAAAACCAAGAAGCAGCAATGAACCATGAGTCAGACTTGAGTCTGCAAGGAAGGACTATCTGGAGTTAGGGCTCTACTAAATCCAACCCATCACAGATTGATGAAGAACACCCTCATTTATTGCCTACAGGAATTTTTCTAAAAGTATTTCAATCAAAAATTCAGTTTGGAGAAGGAGAAGGAAGTTGGTGAGTCACAAGATTGCAATACATCAACTTTGGCTGTGTATTTGCAGGGTGATTCTACTTTCTCTTTCTGTGGATTAATGAAAGGAACTGAACTGTCCTTGACAACAGCATGTCAGGATGCTAAGTCACCTTTTTCACCCAAGATCTTTAACAATTACCATCTGCTTTGCATTATTTAGACAAATTAAACTAACATAGACGATCAAAAAAAAAAAAAGAAAAACCAAAACTTTTCAGAGCCTGTTTTATGTCTGGCTCTATATAATGGAGAGCCTGGAACACAATCCATCATGAAAAGCAAAAGTATCTGCCTGAGTCCGACCTTCAGGGAAGAGCTGATGCTCAGAGATCAGTATCCTTTCCCTCCATTTGCCAATGTTCCATGAGGTAAAATATCAGAGAGAAAAACAGATTACATGAGACACATAGATATTAGAAAGAATTCTGTGCAGTAGCCATTAGGATTTCATCCCCCAGAACAGGCCTGGGAAATCACCACCCAGTGGATCATCCCCAGAGGAAGTAGTAGAGAGCTGCCAATATGTTTGAAGCAGATGATCTGAGTATTAATAGGCAGACTCCTCCTGCAGTGCCAAATCCAGACCCAGTGCGGAGGAACAAAGGGTGAGAAGAAGAATCCCAGATGAGACTTTCTTAGAACAGAGAAGGGTATGGAAGATAAAGGGCCTATGAAGAAAATGGAAAATAAAAAATGTGGAAGAGATTTGGGGTTTGTCCTGCAAGCTGGAGTTGTTGCAAGAACAAGGAAGGAATTAACTTTCTTCAGAATTCTCAAGAAGAAAGAAAATTATAGTGCTTACCTCTGAAGGCATTATAACAGCTTATGGACCAAAACTCATGGAGAGTATTATATTCTTGAAACACTTTCTGATTCTCTTTGAAGACCCCAGTCTCTCTCAGACACCATCATTATCATCGTTCTTCAAAAAGTTAATGCTAGTGATAACTGTTCTGAAAGAGCTTCATGTTTATGAAATCCTGTAAAGCACAATTAAACGATCCCCACAACATTTCATTTGCATCTGTTGCAAGTGAGTGGTTCAGGCCACTTCAAGAAGGACCAGCAAGGGATCAGCAATAGTAGGTTTAATATCATTTGCAAAAGCACAACAAATTTTGATGGCAAGGTTCACTCTGTTACTTACTATATATAAAGCACACAAGAAAAAACTGCAATTCCATGTACAATGATTTACGAGGAGGCAACACCACAAGAAGTCAGTGTCAGAAGACCCAGATAAAATTACACCTTCAGGTAATTACCACAGACCATGCTAAGTACCTTTTTTTCACTATGAACATCCTAAGCAGCAAACTTCACCTTTAAAACAAGTTCAGTACTTCCTACAAAAATGTTTCAGTCAATAGATTAAAAAGACTCCATGCAAAGAAGCATAAACTAGCTTCCTTTATTCAGAAAGTTATATTCAGAAGGAAGTTCTGTTCAGAATCTCTTGTATCTGTCACAGACAAATAAAATTGGTTTATTAATTTCCATCACCTGATAGTTTATAGTATTGAACTAGCAGAAGCCAGAGCATTATGATGATTTCCACATCTACAGATGGAAGAAATTACTTCCTTTTATCATCCCTGTTGACAAAAGGAAATAGGAATCCATATCCTGTTCATTCGCAATTCCCAAGAGAACTGAGCTCAGATAAAGGCCAAGTAGTTAGTTAAAGCTCTGCGCAAATTACAACATAATAAATTTCCAACATAATAATTTTCCCTTGTTTCGTTGTTTAGGAGAGAAAAATTCAGTAATCCTTACATATTATTAAAAGAAAGAGAAATAAAAATCAACGCAAATTACATGAGTGTCTCTTTAAAAGTTCACCTCAGACTGGGAAAGAAATCCCACTTCATAACACATTACCATGATGATTAAAGTAACTGAAATTATTTTAAAAGCTGATAAAACCATATTCCCTGTATAGAGGAGCAGAAACAGGCCATGACTCAAGATTTTGAAAACCCGACCTCTGAATATCTCCTCCCGTGGGGTGGGATAAAAAGGTGATTGAAGTCCACAGGACTATTCATTTTCCCACTTATGACTAGGATAAGCATGTGAGTGAGCTGAGGCTTCACGTCCTAGCTGTGATGAAATCAGCTTTCATGGTATTTCTTGCTTATGAAATAGACATAATCCTGTCTATTTCAGGCTCTGTAGGAACTAAATTTATTCAAATAACAAAGGTGAACCTAACTTTCAAAAAAAGCTAAATTTATACAGGGTGTATATTTAGAAGACTTCTAATCCAGTACTGAGCAAGTCTAATCTACCCATTAAATATTTAAAAAAAACACAAAACAAAAAACAAAACCAAAAAACCCAACCAAACAAAAACAAACAAACTAACTAAAATAAAATAAACGAAACAAAAAAGAAACCCCAGACAAACGAAAAACCCCAAACCAACCAAAACATGTCCCCGGGATTTGCAAGTTTTCTGTTTTTTTATTTGGAAGTGGAATGGTTTTGCTCTCCTTTCACTCCTCCAGCTCCAGGAGCTAAAACTCCTAGTCTTCGCACAGTCACCGTGCCCTTCACCAGTACTTGTTTCCTTCCTAAAGTCAGAGAATGCAACATCTGCTGCTCTTTCCTTGTCACTAGAACTAAACTCCTCAGCTAAAAAAAAAAGGCAGTCGGGATGGTCTAGATAAAATTGCTTTACATTTCATAGCTTTCTGTTGCCCACAAGTATTTGCTGTCCTCAAGCTTGGGATAAAAAAATATCAGTATTGCAGCTTTCTTAACTGCTAATACCTTCACCTTTTTTTCTCACTCTCATTTTTTTGTATTTAATTTCCTTTTTTATTACAAGCCTCTGTTTTCTCAGTATTTCACCTTGATTCTTGAACTGGTGGAGTGGATTCCCTTTTTAGGTTAGGTGCTGAATGTTATCCCTCAGCTACACTGACACTAACTTGACGAGAGAAAAATGAAATTATCAGGTCTGGAATATAAAAAGGTAGAAAAAAAGTATTATGATATGAGTCCACTACAAACCTTTCATAACTGGGAAATCCTTCATAAAGTGCCATAAATTAAATAGGAAACATTTTAATAAAAGAACAAACATTAAAAAAACAAACCAAACTAAAATCTTAACTCCTCTTTGTACTAAATTCCAGAAACTCTGATGTTTTAAAATATTTGTGTCTTCTGAAATTACAGACGTTAATATTGACAGTCTTCATCTGGATGTCTGAAAGCTGACTTCTAAGTGAAAGTCTTTTAACAGTTGGAAGAGGTTCTATCCTTTTCCAGAAGCCGCTGTGAAAAGATGTGAAGTTCTCTCAGGGTTTATGTACTTAACAGTAAATTCAAAGTGCTGCCTCATCACACTCTCAGGTGTGTAAATTCTGATTTTAATCTCTAGGCTCAAGGTTTTCCGTTCTTATGACAAACCCTAAACTCATAAAGTAAGTGCAATGTGTAAGGTTAGCATTCACAGCTCTTTTGTTGCTACTAAAGCACGAACTTTATAAATCATACTGCTGCAGAGTCATCATTCCTCTAATTAATTTGCCTATTAAATAGGCCAATATCCACTGTTGCCTCTCTATAATGAAGGAAAATATCTTTGTCACCCCAGTACTAACACACATCTGTCATTGGTCATTGTCATGAAAATAAGGGGAAAAAATGTCTTCTGGGGACACTAGAAAACTGGTTTTGAGAATCTCATTTCAGACCTAGCAATCATGCATAGGGGACAATCTCTTGGGATGTAACAGCTGCACAAGCAGCTCAAGGCACTTTTGGGAATTTGATCCTCAATTCCTTGAATGACCCAGCACAAGGAATAATCTCTTAAGCAGTTTCTACTCAAAAATAACAAGGAGTGGGAGAAATACATTCATGACATGCAATTTTTCCATTGGTTTCTATGCTGTGAAGATCATTAAATAAGAGAAGCAGAGAGGCAAAAGAAAAGTACTGGAGTTTTAAAGAAGACTCTGAGACAGCATGGGGAAAATTGCTTAGATAATCCTAACCATCCAGAATAGGCTAGAAATAAATAATGTTTACATCAGGAATCCAATCTTTTGCCATTTTGTAAGTCAATAGGCTTAGGACTGATTTTGTTCATGTATCTTTTATGGCTAACACAATGTTAGCAGACTGCAAATATAATTTGTATGGTGTATTTCAGACACAGAAATACTCCAGAACTTTTACTCTGTGTACTTCACAGAGCTGCAAAAATCTACTGTGCACATACTCATCTGTGCAACTTCACCCTCATGTCACTTGAGTAGAATTACTAGCTCAGTTAAGGTTTGCAGAGTGGCAGAAAATGGCTGTATGAATTACAGACAGGACAGAAAAAGAAACATTACTGTCTGAGGGATGACTGCAGATGGTGCTTGGAGGGGGCAGAAATTTTCAAGGCAAAGTGCTGAAAGATCTCAGGCTGTGGAGATATAGACAGTTACAGAACAAGGCAAGAAAGAGAAAGAAACAAGGAAACGACACAATTGTCTGACAAGCTCAGCTGCAGCAAGCCTTTACTGTGCTTTGACGTACTTTCTTTTAAGTGAGAAAATAATTGCCCACTGCAAGCCACAGAGTGTTACTGAGTTCATCAGAGTTGGGGTGGAAATGAGGCAATATTCTGAAACACCTGTGAAACCAGTGATTAATTGACTGATTGATTGATTGATTGATTGATTGACTCACTTGGGCTATATCACTGATCTTATTTCCACCTCTGAACTGCAAAATCTACATGTCACGTTCAGACATCTAGATGCAAAAAACTGTGAACACAGAAGAATTATAGAATAGTTTGGGCTGGAAGGGACCTTTAATGGTCACCTAGTCCAAGCCCTCTGCCATGGGTAAGCACATCTTCAAGCAGACCAGGTTGCTCAGACCCCTGTCCAACCTGACCTAAAAGGCTTCCAGGCATGGAATCAGCTCTCTAGGCAACTTGGGACAGTGTTTCTCCATTCTCTTCGTAAACAATCTAGCCTGTCTTAGATCAAAAACATTAGCCCTTGTCCTTTCACTACAGGCCCTACTAAAAAGTCAGCCCCCTCCTTTCTTATAGGTCCCATTAAAGTATTGAAAGGCGTCAATAAAGCCTCTCTGGAGCCTTCTCTTCTCCAGTAGGGCTTAGCAGCAAGAGATAAAGGCATAAACACCAGCAGACAGCAAAACCATCTATTTTATTTCTGTGTGAAGAAAAATGCACAGATTAGGGGATGAGTAAGTTTTTTTACTCTTTCAGATTTTTGGGATTTTTCACATGACCTTTCTTTGAGCCACATGAGCACATATCAAGACATCAGGCTGTTTCAATCAGACAGCTAGCTGTGCATTTACCAGGTACTCCATGGCCCTTCCTCAAGAAAGCCATTCCAATTAGAAAAGGGCTGACCTAAGAGCTACTTTTCCTTTAGTTGCCATCATGGGTTTGGTTCAAAGTCATCATGGTTTGCACCATTCAAAAACTCTCACCCTTTAAAATCTTTATCCCCGTCCCTGTGAGTTTTCAAATGAAATAGCATTCCCCAGTAGAGTCAAAGAACCTCCCCCCAAAACACCATCTGTTTTCCATGACAGTAATATCTGGTCTAGGAAAACCTGCAGTCATTTGGAAGCAGTTTGCTTCTAAAGTTTTTGAAAATCTTCTGAATTCCTAACAAAAGATTATTATCTTTTCTAAACTCCCAATCCTCATGTGGACATAAAAATATAACTCCACTTTATATATAACTGTTGACTGAACTAGAAAACTGCCCTTTATCTAATGAAAAAAAAAGGCATTTAAAGCACTTCTAACTCATTTGGCTTTCTGTTCACTCATTAGCTGTACACACTTTTCACCTGTATTTTTCATTATTCACAGTAAGTCTATTTTTACAAGAGTATTTTGACAATTTTTTAACAGCAAATGCTCACTGATTTTATGGCAGTCCTCTGCAGAATGTTTTACAGGATATGCTTCCTTGGCATGGTACCAGCAGAACTCAGTGTTTGTTCTTCCTTCTTAATTCAGTGTGCTAATACCATTTGGAGGGTTCTAATATTTGAAACCACCCAGTCTTCAGCAGGTGCCATGAATCTGTACAACCGCATGGACCACAGGAGAGCAACAGCAAATAAACCATCATGGACTCTCCCCACCTTGCCTAATTCTGACAGTTCCCTGCTGCTATTACAAGTTATATGGTTTGATGACAAGGCCTTCAGCTGAGATAGTTTAATGTGTTCAGTGTGATTAAAGCATTACTACACTCATATGCTTATTCCTCCCACGACTGATGACTTCTTGCTGGAATAGTCAAAGGGAACCTGGTTTCTACTGAATGCCTATTGGCTTTATATTCATAAACTCATTTAGGTCTAGTATTCTATTAACATATGATTCATCAGTATCCAAGCTAACTTTAAACACACAGAATAAGCTCAATCACACTCTTTGCTTTCCTTGACTCTTCAGAGTCTTCAATTAGCAGGTCACAAAGACACAATGGTCACACTCTCCTCTTGGTTTCTGTCAAGTAACACCATGGACAGCAATCTCTGGCTCATGACCAGCCCAGAATCTGATCTTTTTCCACACAGAAAATGCAATACGCAACTTGTTGTAAAAATGTAGTTCTGTCTTTGTTTAAAACGCTGTCAACATGACCATTGTCATCACGACCTCAAGTTTTCTGGATTAGTTCACAGATTGAACAAGGAACTGTTTTAAACAAAAATATGATTTTTTTTCCCTAAAGGATTTATTTAAACCAGACTGCAGCACTGCATAAAAGCATTCATATTTTAGTCTGAATAGTGCTTATTTTGGATTACAATTGTTTCTGTGGGTGTTTGGCACCACTGTAACTAACAATTCCTATATTAGGCTAAAGAGATTCAACTTCTTCCTGTAGACAGGTTTAGCTCCTTGACAAACTTGCAGTGCTCCTCATCGGCTGTGGGTTGTTAGCAAGGCAGGGACAGTACATCTAGACAAATAATTCTGAGATTTTTTAATTGTTATTAGTCATCAGTAAATAACGCACGGCAGCCTTAGTAAATCTTGTTTCTTTTCTGTTCTGCAATCAGCTTACGCTTCTTTCTGGAATATTTGTTGTTCCCCCCAAAAAATTTGTCAGATGCAGTCTCAGCTTGTAGATCTAGCAAAAGCAGCTTCTTGTAAGTAGCTGCTGGACAGAATTCAAATTCATGATAGGTTTCATCAGGCACACAGGGTTCAGGACAAATTTCTTACTCTATTAATTGCAAAACTATGACTAGAAGACACGGATTTGAGTCAGAACTTATTCATTTAATTAACCAGGTGGGGATTTATTTGGGACACTAAGGGAATGTTAGCTTCTTCTTCCCAGTCTAAGAACACAGGATACAATTGTGCAGTTTCCAACTAATCAGTACAGTTTAGGACTCTGATCATATCTGAACTGATGAAATACTTACTTTTTAAAACTGTATTCAAAGAAGTCCAGTGTCCTTATGGAATTTTCTCTTATTAATTTGGTAGGATATCTGCAGAACAAAGCAGACCCAAGACAAATAAACTTCTATGTGTAAGTGATTTTAAGTGACAAAATACACATAATTCACTCAGTTGGAGTACAAGAACTCTTACACACAACTGAATCCACTCTTGTAAACAAACCAGTAGCTTAATAAAAAAAAAATTGTTTCCTCAAAATACTAGCTGCAGAAACCACCTGCTATTTTTGGTAGACTCAGGTCATATCAATTTGTCATGAGGCTGTTGAATATTAGATTTCTTGTGTTCACTTTTCTCTACTCCAAAATACTTATGATTCCTTACTAGAGAGAGATTTCATCTAAGTCACATCAGATACTCCTTTTTATTATTATTTGTTCAGTGGGTAAATTCCTGCATTTGTCTTCTCTCTTACTTCCACTCCTAGCCAAACCAAGTAGATATGTACTCCCAGCTTACAGTTCCATAAGAGATATCCCCAATGGCTGAGGACTTCGGGACTTTTAAATAATGTGTGTGGCTATATTATAGCTCTGCTGTCATCCTTACATATTTATTCAGGTTTAGTTCATGAACAACTTGTGTGCGTGTGGGAAACAATTCAGCTTGCAATTAAAAAGGCCTCCTCCACGGCAAAAATGCCTCTGAGAATCTAGAACATCTTTCCCATTCATATTGAAATTCAGCAGCTAAAATAATATCTTCCCAAGTGATGTTCCCAAGGAGTTTCCTGCTGCCTGCAGAAAAAGTCTGAGGTAGGAGGCCCTGAGCATTTAAATCTGATCTGCATTCTGAACAGACTCCCAAATTTTTCTTCCTCTTCAGCCTTTGTCAGCTATAAAAATGCTTCTGCCATTAATTTAGGAGCCAATGCCCAGGTGGGCAGCTGTTAATGTCACTGACAGACTGCTTGCTCCTGTTGAGTGGTGCCTCACTCCACCCCTGCTCCCACCAAGGTCAGTTTGCTTGGGGCAAGCAGTGCACAAATTCAGCAGGATTTGGCCTTCAGTGAGAGTCTGAATCTTTTCATGAAAACTGAGTAAAGGAATCTTCTGGTTTCCTGCCCAGTCAAAACTTTGATGTAATGTAGAAAGGGATAAGGCTCCTGCAGCACACATTAAAAATATGCTGGGGAAAGCAATCTGAGTTGTTAGTGCCTCAGGCAAAGACAAACCCATCTGTGGGATTGATTTTGCTCAAGGACGTGGCTGCACTTGGTAGGTAACTGGGGAGGATGGGGAATTCTGGAGCGTGCCTCAATGGGGTTGATTCTGGGTGAGAATTGGCTTCCTACACCAGCTGTACATCCATCACCAGACCTGGCACCTCGCAGTGCCCATCTCTGCCACACCACATTTGGGGATCTGAGCCCAACTACGCTGATGAGGAATGAGCTGTGATGAAACTGGACAAGTGCTGCAGTGATGGGATCGGGGCTGACTTCAGCATGTGACAATCCACCACCACACACTATCTCTCTTGCCCTGAAAGACTGATACGACCTTCCCAAGGGCAAGGTCTAAATCACAGAATATTCTGAGTAAGAAGAGACCCATAGGGATTATTGAGGCCAGCTCTTCAGTGAATGGCCCATACAGAGATCAAACCCCCTGCCTTGGTGTTATCAGCCAATCTCAACTCATTAGCTTCCTTCCTGATTAATATAATTTTTATTTCTTGTTGTAACAGCAGCCTCAGCCAGAAGCAACAGCCTAAAAAGTACATGGGGTGTAAAATGTTTCCATCTCTGAAGTGAAATGCTGGTTACATTGAGACCCACAGGCAGTTTTAAAATGCCCTTTGAAGTTATATTTTGAACTTTCTGCCTTTTTCTTTTCTGTAATTGTGGAGATGTGGGTGAGTCAGAACTGCACTAATGGGATGTTTGCATTTACCTTCCCCACTCTGAGTCCTGGTTACCCCTCCACTCTTCCTGTGACCCCCAAGTACTACCCAAAATCAGCTTTCTCCCAGTTCCGCATGCTGGTGGGACCTGTTGAGTCACAACCTGGCCAAGAGAATCCCAGGTTTGGGATTTTGAATGTGTTTTGTGAGTTTCTCTGCAGGTACATACATCTTTAAATTAATTTAAAATTAAATTAAATGCTGACTATGGTACAACTTAAATTGGAAAACATGGAGCAGCCTAGCCTTGCCTCCTGTAATTTTGTCTTGGCACCGTACTGCAACAAAAATCCTGGATTTTTTAATTTTAAAACCAAAATAACCAATACACTCATAACCTGTGTGCTTGGGGAATATCACAGAAATGGGCACTGGTAGATTTGAGAGTTGTTGAAAATGTGAAGGATTTAACGATTACACCAAGTGAAGTAATAAAATACTGGGGTTTTTTTTACACAGCTTTATTAAGTGTGCCTATGTCATTGTCATGCTAAAACTGCACACTGTTCCGGGCATAAAAGAGGATTTCAAAAACAACTGGAAAGCTGTACAAGTTCATTAATGTGGCTAAGAGTTGTGACAGTGTTGACTTAGCCTGAAAAGCTAAAAATTTCATCCAAGCTTCATATTGCATATATTTAAACCCAGATGTTTGTTACTTTTTCAATGATTTACTGTGGTTTGGACTAGTTTTCAGTCTGAAAATTACAAGTTGTTGCATTCAGGCTGGAATAGCTAGACTTTCCCTAATCTGAAATAATTGCACTAAGTGGGAATTTTGCTTTGTGTAAAATAGCACGAAATATGCTACAAACACAAGTTTACACATTAATAACACCAAACTTGGGCCCCTAAAAGAAAAAACAAGCCCTTGATTATCCTGTTACTATACAAACTCTGCACTTTTTTCTTAGATTTTCAGGCTGGAATGGCAACATTTTAATTAGACAGTAGATGAAATAGACTTGAGTAGGAATTAAATATTTCAGGCATTTTAAAAATAAACTCAGTGGACTCTTATAGGGATGGTCCATAGACTAAGGGAAAGATAGTTGTGAGAAAATCTATCAAAAGATCAAAAAGTTAATGGTGTACTGGGAAGTGTGAGACCTGGCATGACCTAAATGGTGCATAAGGGGTGGACACTGTCCTGGTTTCAATTATTAAATAGCTCTCATCTCAGTCCATGAGGTGTTGGAGGTTTTTCCCTCCCCTGACTCTCCTTCCTGTCCTACATGGCTGGGAGTGAGCAAGCAGCTGTGTGGCACTTTGCTGCCAGCTGGGGTTAAAACACAGCAAGGACAGACCATAATTTTGCTTCTCTAGAAGTGAGAGAAGCAGCTAAGCTCACGGTGCCAGTACTCACTGCAATCTCTTTTATTCCTAGAAGCATGTAGCAGATTCCCACTCTCACCCTCAGCTCAGTTACAGAAGCTGGTCTGCTGTAGAAATGACCAGGAAAACTGCTTTCTTCTGGAGGCCTGGCATGTAAACTGTCCATGGTCTTATCAACCCAATCAGCTTCTTACATAAAAATGCTTTTAAAATACAGAAGACAAAAAGGTAGTCTTGCTGAAGAGCCTTATTTAATAATTATAGAATCACAGGTTAGTTTGGGTTGGAAAGGACGCTTAAATGTCATGTGATTCAATCTCCCTGCAGTGAACAGCAACTGCTTTGTCTTCCTATTTAATACCTTTAATAAAAAGTGAAAATGCAGGTTTTTTCCATAGGCCTTTGTTAAGGGATAGGAATGCCCAAGGCTTCGGACACAACACAATAAAACTTAAGTTCAGTATGTTATGATTATGTCTCCATTTCTGATGCTTTGGGGGTTTCGCTGGAGATTCACACATTAGCCACTCCATCGATAAGAGTTACAGCTGACATTTAGCTCTTGTCCAGGTTTGTAAACAAGAGAGAAAAACCTTGACTTCCTTCCTCTTTATCATGGAGCTCTCAGGTGCTTAAAGCAACTTGCCAAGGATGTTGGCTTCGAGATTCTCTGGTGCTGCAAAAGTGGTGCTCTGTTTTCTCAGAGGTGTTTAGTTCCCAGTTACACCCATCTGCCTCCCTGTGATGGGCCAGAGGAGTGCTGGGCTCTGTGTTTGACAGCAAGAAATGGAAACTCAGTAAGGACTCACAGTGTATAACAGAGCTGGAAAGTACCATCACAATTTCAAAGCCCAGGATTACATCATAAAGCCTGAGCTGTCTCTATTATTTCTTTTCACATGATACATCTATCCTCAGCTATCCAGCACCATGCTAAAAATATGTGAGCTTGCTCTGAGAGAGCCCACTTGTACAGCAGGAATGATTTGACACTGGCATTTGTGCCTGGGAGTTCCGTGAGTGAGCTGTTAAAGGGGACTTGTGTTTTCCAAAACAGACTTTGTAAAGATCAGGCTCCGTTTTCATTGGGCAGATTGTGTAAATTCTTCAGTTCTTAGGTTGCTTCTGGAGTATGACAAAAACCATTTGTCATATGTACATGTCTGGTTGTACTACTGCTTCTCTTGTGCCACCTTACCAGGAGAGCATCCAGCATCACATTATCTAAAGGTTCCCTGGAACAAAAACCACATATCCAGTTCATTTATTTCCTCCTAAAACCACAACCTTGGGTGAATGCCATTCTCACTTGTACTTTATCTCATGTGTCAGCATTTTACAGACTTTATATTTTCCTTCTGCCAGAGTATTCTCCTACATGAGCCTAATCCTGCCAAACTCCAGAATTATTTGCCCTTCTAAGACATTTTCTTTGTCACGTATGTTTTTCTGATACCATTTTGAAGGGGATTTCGTTGTAATCTAGACCACAGCAGACAAAGCAAGTTATTGGAGAGATCAGCAGCCTGCTCCTCAATATCACAACCATATAGGACTCAATCCACAGGTGTGGGTACCACACTTGGCTGGAGGCTAGAAAGGACACACTGGATTCAAGGAGGTATTCCTGCTTTTGGGAGGCTGGGAGGAAGCTCTGCACGAGGTCTGGATCCTCACAGGGACTCATATCTCTTTCAAGGTGGCACCCCTGTCAAGCTCCACTTTCTGCTGTGCAGCTCCAGACAGGGCGCAGAGGCACGAGCAAGCCCATATGCTTTCAAGAATGCAGTTGACTCCTGCCCAAGTCCATTTTGCTTGTACCAGAAATCCTCATTAAAGGCAGTCATTTGGGTAAGGTCACCCCAGCTGATTTGGGGAAGGGTTTACAAAGTCAGCTTCTACAGCAGAAGACAGAAGAGTTAAGCCCACATTGCCTCTACGCTTCTCTGAGGAGATGAGGCAATTTGCCAGTTTTGCAGCCCTCAGTAACCTTAACAGAATTGTTTAGCTGGACAAATTGGGTGAATTATTTCTTAAATACATGCTGTTGTGGCCTTTCCCTTAGCTTGCTTGTTCAGTCTTTTCCTGGTTTTTTTTTTCACTATTCTTATAATTCAACTTTGATAAGCACCTGTGATTTCTTACTCTTCCCCCTTTCCCTTTTACCCCCACCTCTAAGCCAGAGGGAGCAGGAGGGGACAAACAGTAAGAAGCCTGTGATCCTGCCACAGCGATGCAGCATTGGGGTGCCCTCCTAACCCTGTGAAAATTGAAGCCTTTCCCTGAAAGTTAAACAGTCTTTATTCATCTTAACTGAGTGTTTATACCAAGTGGCCTTTTGAAGCCAACCAAAGCAGTGCAAGGGTTGCACATAGCCTGTAATAATTTTATATTTGCCACAGAATTTGGGGCGGGGGGAGAGATATAATGCAGAGGCACCACGATGCCAGCAAAGAAGCATTGACTTTTTTTTCAAAACTCTGTGCTTGCTCAGTGTGTTTGTCCGACTTCACTACTCAAATGACATTGATGCTGGTAACAATTTTGACACTGACTTCAGACCAATTTTTTTTCTTTTTTCTCTTCCCACCTCCCTGAATTTTCACAAGCACTAAAATTGTCATCTTGGAATAAAGAAGCAAAAACATACAGGGAAAGTTGCTTTAAATCCAGTCTGGTCCCACAAAAGTCCATGGAATGGCATCCTGTTTTCATGAGGGTTGTCTTGACAAGAGCCATGATAGGGGATCTCCTACTGGAACAAAAATTGGAGAAGCAATCTTTTTTTTGTGAGCCTGCCTGCTGAAAAAAATCGATGTATTCACAGCAAAGACACACAGTCACATGACCACACCACTCAAGGAATGAGTTCCATGCTCTGGGTCAAGGTGTGCCAGCTCAGGGAATGAACAGTGGGGATGACTTTTCTTCTTCAACATCTCACTGTGGATATTGAGATAGCATCTTTCTGGCAAAAAGCTGGTGCTTTTTTGGCAGGGCTCTGGCCTGATCTTTGCTGTACCTTCAGGTCTGGAGTATCCAGACAGCTCTTTCCTGTACAGTTCGCTCCACAAGAGTTCAAGACCCAAAGGAGAGCCTTTACATCCAAGCAACTCCTGGATGCCCAGATCACCATCTGCCTAAGACCAGGATCTTCTAAAGGCTCTCTGTGTGACCCATCATGATGCTGTAAACAGTGCTGTAACCAATCCTATTTACTGGATCTGTTTCCATTACCGTCATACAAATAAACAAGACAGAAGATATGACAGAATGCAATATATTTAAAAGTAAAAACAACTACAGGCAGTGGCAGAAACTTCAGGCAGAGGATCAAGGTACTAAGCCAGATGCTTACCAATCAACCAAGTCACTATAGAGCTTCTCCTCCAGTTGTCCCCCTGCCCAGGATTAATGTTTCTCCAAGATGAGAACAACAGGGAGTATTAAAAAGGACGGTCAAGAAGGAAATATGACTAAGTGTCAAGCTCAAAACACATGGCATGAACAAAATATGCGGCAGGTGGGGATCTCGTATGGGTTTTACTGCTACTTGTTTAGAAAAATATACACTGCCACCTCAGACAGGGAGCAATAAAACCAATCGACTGGATCACTTACACTGACAAAGAGAACGGTGCTGTCATGTGGAGCTGAACACTTCCTCCCTCATCCTGGCAGTGGAAACAGGGCTCACAGAGTATATTTGTGTCTCCTTTAGGCACCTTTAGTCAGTCCCAGCAGTAGAAAGAAGCTGTGAGTAANCTTGGAATGTCTTGAGGTCTTCCCGTGGTAGCACTAGTTTTAGAGAGGACACTATCAAAACAGAGGGGGTGGTGAGCTCTGTGCCACTTCCTGTCAATGTTACAAGGTCTCCTGCTGCTCTTCTACCCAAAACAGACCACAGAGACAAAGTGGTTGACCGTGTGTTTTCCTCACTCACTCCTCGAGCATTCTCTGACAGGATCAGTCTGTCTGGATTTATACTGCCATAAGAAACAAAGTGCAAGTTTTGTTCAGGTAGCAAGAACTGTCTCAGCCTCTCTCGTGAGGCAGTAAATAGCACACAGCCCTCACTGGTGAAAATCCATTTGACTTCAAAGCAGTTGTTTGGATTTAACACCAGGCTTGACCACAGAAAGATATTTGCAGGCATTAAGCGTTAAGTGTATGAATTTTGGCGGAAAATAAACTCCTCTGCAGATCAGAGGTGTTGGGTGTGTCTGGGCTTCAGTTCTGGTTAGAAGCAATTCAGCATCTGGTCATCTTCAATAGGAACTGTCATGATCACAGATTCACAAATAGTGCAGTTTATTGAAAGAACAGAAATAACATATTCGGAATTGCCACGGATGAATGCACCAGCTGTGAGAGAACTCTAATAAAAACTATAATATTGTAATAACCTGGGTAATAGTAATCCTATACAGAAGCTTATCACGAAGGTGTCCTCACCTGAGAGAAGGGAGAGCAGAGTAACCAGTCATCTGTCTCCATCTGGTTTTTTGGGTTTTCCTCCTAGCTAAGTGAAATTACTACCCTCCTGATATACAGCCCAAACTTAACCTCCTCCTCCCTCTTACAAACAGCAGGATCAAGGTGGAGAGTTGAGTCATATAGTCATATATGTGGTAACACATACTCCATTAAGCTTATCAGCATATGCAGGGATGTGAACTTTAAATGACAGGCAAAACTCACTTTTTTGGCTGTGCTGTTCTTCAAAGTTTCAGTCGCATGACCTTGTTCCGTTCTTCACATCTTATCTTCACGAGACCTCCCCCCATCATCAGCTCAGACCTTCCTGATGTCAGCAATGCAGACCTCCATCTGCTAAGATAACACAGAATGAACACAGTGTGTGCTGCACATAATAAGCCTTGGCCCTTCCCTGAATCCTTCAGGGATCACCATCCAACAGTAAGTCTGGAGCAGCCAGTGCACTGATGATCCACCACAGCAACGTGAAGGTTTTCAAACATAACGCTCTACTTAACATCCTTAATGCAGTTTTAGATATCTGAAAGCGTTTGCAAATTTATTTTTCTGGCTGGCAAAAGAGTATGGCGGACAGAAAGCAAGGAACATCCAGATGGCAATTTTTTTTTCCCTTTAAGTGGCAATTAAAATGAAAAACATAGCATTTTGAAATCTTTGAAACTACATTTAGATAAATTGGAGTATCTAAATAGAAACAAAATAGGCCACTCCTAGTAAATGAAAGGATTAACTTTACCTGAACAGTTCATTTTTCCCTAACTCTCACTTTCTAACTATGGTTATCAAAGCGGAGGGGGAATCATTCCAGGCTGACTCAAAATAAATCTCTCACCCACTCTAAGGCTAAACAGACAGTGTGAGTCCTGCATCTCAGCTTGTGACTTGGGCCTTTTAGAAGACATGAGCAGCTAAAAAAGGGGCAGATATGAGTATAAGCAATATCATGCTCTGGCAAGGCCTTGGGGTTTTTTTCAGCAAAAGGAGCAGAACAACACACAGTTGGATGGCAGGATTGTGATAACTTATTTCCAAACAAGCCCAGTTGTTCAGAGGAAACAAGCTTTGTAGAAGGTCACTGTGATACACACAGGACAAATGTTCTGCAGCCCAGAAAGCAAAGAAAGCAACCCTACTTCAAAGAAACGACAGTAAGCCAAGCAGAAAGAGCAGCAAGAGAAACACAAGTGGTGATTTTAATCACATTTCCCTGCTGCATTTTTCATTGCTGAAGAGCTTTCACCAGCTCTAACTGTGATGCTCAAACACCAATCAAAGATGGATAAATTCTGTGGCCATGTTTACCTGGCAATCAATGCTGCCAGCACTGCTCTACTCATGGTTACACAGGGTGACAACGAGGTCAGAGGAGGTGCATCCACTTGCCTGGGTCTGCCTGGTCTTTCTTCAGTTGAATAACTAACACAGGAAAAGAGCAGAACGGACATTCCTATGGCAGCAACCACCACGAGAAAGGGAAAAGGAGGGAGGAGTGTTGAAGGCAGCCAGTCCTTAGCATGAAGAGGAAAAAAGTCAACAAATCTGTCAAAAATTATATTCTGTATTTTATTCAGCCCTGGAAGAGGGACTGCAGTACATCTAAAAAGCAGGGTGCAACTGATAGCAGTCTCCAAGTACTTTATTAGACTAAAACAATTGTGCTCCTTTTCACATGAATATTAATGAAAATAAAGCAGAAAAATTAATGACACAACTTTCCAAATATATAAAGTTTGGTGGCATTTGCATGCTTTCTCAGGGTGCTTTCTGGAAATATTTCCAGCCTCTCAAAGAGCAGTAATTAAGGAGTACTTAAAGTCTTCTTAAAAACAAAGTCTGTGTTCAAGTATTTTGTTATATCAGGGACATTGCAGAGAATTTTTTTACAGAAATATCTGAGCAAAGAGTAAAAATAAACACAAATGTCAGAGAAGACAAATTCATAATTAATTGCTATAAGTAATCAAGCTGAAAAGATAAGTTCAAGAGGTAGAGCCATTTGAGTCAAAAGTATTACACTGTCATGGGAGTTTGACCACTCTGTACAGTTCAGGTTTCTAACAGTGACCACTTGCTATGATTTGCTCAAAACTGAGCCCAGAGCAGGAATTCTTTACAGCCATAAACCCCAGAGTAGCACTGATGACCAAAAAATCAGACTGCAATCTGGTCATAAATTACCCACAAATGAAAAACAAATGAGCAAACAAAAACTCCAACAAATCGAAACAAAACCAAACCTAAACAAACTAAAAACTCACCAGAAAAATCACAAGCAAACAAGAAAAAAAAAGTAGATATTGAATGATTTCACTTTCTTAATTGATTTCTAGTGTAATTTTCAGTAAAATCCAGCTCTTTCAATAATAAGGCTGATTACCTTTTCTGAAGCACTTGCTTTTTTAAATTAGTCTTACCTGTACCCGAAAGCCAGAGAAACATTTGTTCCTATAATGAAGCTTTAAATGAATGACAATTTAGGGCTGTCTGTTAGGACACAGAAGAGTCACTATTTCTTATAAAAATAATTCCCACATGAAAACTAGTAATTATCTAACTACAGAGCAGAAAATTTATGTGATTACCAGGTTTTTTTTCCAAACCTGACAAATAGGATGTAGATAAAGACAACAGCCCTGGAGAAATCTGTACAGGAGCCCTGTACAAATCTCAAGTGATCTCCTTCTCACTACCTGAAAGGTAACTCCTGTGGTTCACGGAAAAAGAAAACTGTTCTCTGCACTGTGTGAGATTTACTATATCCAAAGCCAATTCTCCCAGCCAATAATTCGTTATTGCTAACAGAGGAGGCTTGGAACACCTGTGTTAACACAATCCATTCCTTCAAAGAAAATGAGGAAAAGTGACAGGAGGAAGCTGGGCTGATCAGACAAGAAATAAAAATGTGATTACAAGACTAGAAGAAAAAAGGAAGAAAAGGGAAAACAGGAAATTGTTGCTAACTCTTAGACATACTATCAGCTCACCTCTACACAGACATCATGGTGCAGTCAGTCTTGGCCTACAGACTACCACTCTGCCATTTGTAGTTTTCCATGTGGGGACCAATTTTGCAACCATGTACCAATTTAGAGAGAGCAGTGTGAGAGAAATGCTAGTTTTGCAGGTCACTGTGAAGGCAACAGCAGGCAAGTATGATGTCAGCACACTGGAGATAAGGACATGGTGGGGATAAGGACATATGAGATAGAGAAATAGCAGCACAGCTGCCCAAGACCTTGGTAAGACCTTGCTTTGAAGACTTTGTACACCTCCAGTGACCCCCACTCAAGAAAGATGAATTGAAATCAGAAAACACCCAGTTCAGACCTGCTGGAAGGCAGTGACCTCCTCTTTTATGCATCGTGATGGTAAGATGTTTATTTCTATGCAGATTTTGTGCATACCAACAGAAGAAAAACAAAGGTAGGAAAACGAAGTTTTTTCAGCAAGGCTAGTAAAACACTGTCAGAGGTTGTCCAGAGATGCGGTGACCGCCCCATTCCTGAGAACAGTCAAAGTCAAGCTGAATGGGGCTTTGAGCAACCTGATCTACTTAAAGACATTCCACTTATGGCAGGAGAGTTGGAGTAGATGGCCTTTAAAGGTCCTTTGCAACCCCAACGATTCCGTGATTCTAAGATTTTCTTTTTCTTTATAAATATCTCTGAAGATAAATCCCAAAGAAAGGGGAAAGAAGGTTAGCATTCGGAGAAGAGCTTAAGTTAAAGCACTAGGTCAGGCTAAACTGCTGGAGGAGTTGCCAAAACGCTTCTAAACACTCCAAGAGTGAATGTGTCAAACCATCCTTCCATGCAGGACAGCAGGACACTGCACTGCACTCAGGACTCAGTCAAACAGCGAAAGAAGACAGGAGTTCCATGGATGTACTCAAGCGGACAGCCGCAGCCTCGCCGCCGGAGAGACCCGTGAGATGATTTCCCTCCGCCTGGCTGCGGGAGAGGGATTTCTCTGAGATCCTGGCGATCCACCATAGGACGTGGAGCGTGTCAATGCCCCAATCACAGTATTAGAGTCTCAGACCTGGGGTCAGCGCGGCTCTGACAGCTCAGGATTAAACCCAGCTACCAGAACTAAGGCATGGACGGGGCTTTCCCCTGATCCTTTCAGACGCGCACACAAACGCCCATCTCTGCTCTGCCCTATCTTCCCTCAGGATAAGGGTGTTCTGTCCTAAAAAGCCGTGTTAGGCAGCGTCCCAGGTTTGCGGAATCAGGATCTCGGGTTCCACACCCATGTGTCGGAAAACGGTTCCATTTGAAGCAGGAGCGCACAGGAAGGCACCGGGCACAGCCAGCGCTGGCTTCCATAACAACCGGCAGCGAGGGACACGGTTCCCTGCCATCTGACGGGGGACTGAAGCCCCACCTTCGGTTCAGAACCGCCGGGACACGGAAAACTGTTCCGCTGGTCGGGCGCGATGAGGGAAGTGCCCCGCGGCAGCACCTGGCAGCGGGCTCCGCCGGGGATGTCCCGGGACGCTCTCCCGCGGATGTAAAGGGAAGCCCCACGCCAAGCCCCTTCCACCCCCCGGGCGGCCCGCGGGGGCGAGTCCTGGCTGCCCAAGGAGGAGCCGAGCGGGGCCGGCGCTCGCCATCCCTCCCGGCGGGAGCGCAGCGCAGCCCAGCGTCCGCCTGTGGCCGCACCGTCAACTTTGCCTGGCTCCGGAGCCGGCGGGGAACGCTCCGAGGGCTGAGGGGGAACACGGGCAGGGGGCTGGCACAGGGAACCAGGCCGGGATTACAGGGCGGAGGCGCTGCGGGGCGGGGAACGGAGCCGGGAACACGGAGCGGCGGCGGGGAGCGGGGCAGGAGCGCACCCGGGGACCTCGGCGCGGGGAGCAGG
>VZTF01001009.1:61033-80840 GCA_013397755.1 Cnemophilus loriae | reverse complement strand
CTAACCTGAACGGCGTGCCCGGGCTGCTGCCCTACAACCTGTCCCTGGAGGTTGTGATGGCGATCGAGGCGGGGCTGGGCGACCTGCCCCTCTTCCCCTTCTCTTCATCCAGCGCCTCCTGGAGCAACGATCCCGTCTCCTTCCTGCAGAGTCTCTGCCACACTGTGGTGGTGCAGGGGGTCTCCGCAATCCTCGCCTTTCCGCAGAGCCGTGGAGAGATGCTGGAGCTGGACTTCATTTCAGCGGCGTTGCGCATCCCGGTGGTCAGCATCGTGCTGGGCGAGTTCCCCCGGCGGAGCCTGGTGAGGCGCTGGGGGCACGGGGGAAAAGCGGCGGGCAGGGCAGCGCCCCGGGGGCCCTGCGGGGAAGGGCCAGGGCACGAGCATCGGAGCCGGGCAGGGGTCGTGGCGGGAGGACTCTGACCGAGGGAGAACCGCTCTAACCCCGGGGCCGCCGGCATCGCTCTTCGGTGCCTTCCTCCTTTGACGCCCCGTTCCGCTTCAGCTCCGGGTCTCAGTCCCGGGGTGGCCGAGGACAAGCATCCTCTCTGAGGAAAGGCAGACAAGACCTCGGTGGCACAAGCGAAGTTGTTAGCCCGAAGTCATTCACTGCGGTGACTTGTGGAGCCGAAAGCAGAAGGGGGACCCAGGACACGCTTTGCATATCAAGAGAATGTTGTTAGGGGGAAAAAAAGTAGGCAAACCGGAAAAACCCCAAATGCTTTCGGAGTGTTTGTTATTGTTCTTAATGCTGTGGTCTGTGTATGGGCACTGCAGGTTGTTCACCAGGTGACACTTCTCTGGGAAGTTGTTCAGTGTAACTTTGCATCGAGCTGAGCTAAAGCGCCAGGATTTTCCGTACTTGTGCATTGGTCCTAGATCAGATTTTTGCTAATTTGAGTTGCCTAACTAAAGTAGTGGAAACTGCAGCCTAGCCTGACTCTTTGGTTGTGTAGCTAAAATAGTAGAAACTGAATTCTTTGTGTTTGACAAAGTCTTAGGCACGAGTAGAAGTAGCATCAGGAGCTAAACTTTCTGTCATACAAAGATGGCAACTTTCTGTTACACACGCTGGAGAAAAGTGATAGTACAGTATTTTGCAACTGTGTATTTGATGCCAGGAGTCATCTTCAGGTAAAAGAGTTGGAAGAAAATGTTCTATTCTGTAAGGCCTGTGCAAGGGGAGTCATACATAAACTGGCACAAGCTGCCTTTTAAGTACAGGATAAATAGCTGTTTTGTATAAAAAGAGGTAGCTCAACTTTGCTCTCAAAATGTAATCAGAGAAGAACAGTGCCAAGTGGATTTGCTTTGCAAAAGCAAATGTACACCACAGCCTGGATCACTGTTTAGTTTCTGTGGGTTTGGGATTTTTTTTCTGTTTTTGCGTATTTGAATTGTGACAGAAAAGGTAGACAAAGTTTGTGTTAGGTAGGTCCTAGTCTGTAACTGAAGATGTGCCTGTTGTATGCTGGTCTGAACACAGAATGGTTTGTGTTGGAAAGGACCTTAAAGATGATCTCGTTCTACCCCCCGTCATGGGCAGGGACACCTTCTAACCACACCAGGCTGCTCCCAAGCCTCACCCACTGTGGCCTTGAGCACTCCCACAGAATGGGGCAGACACACTTCTGGGCAGCCTGTGCCAGGGCTTCATCACCCTCACAGTCAAAGATTTCTTCCCAATATCCCATCTAACCCTGCACTCTGGCAGTTTGAAGCTGCTGCCCCTTGTCCTATCACTCTACGCCCTTGTCAAAATCCCCTCTCCAGCTCTTTTGTAGCCCCTTTAATTCAAGTAGGCTTCTCTACTTCAGCAAAACCTAGGTAACTCAGGTCTCTCTAGATTTAATTTGAAACTCAGGAGTAATCAATGCTGCTGAATTCTGTAATTGATGGTGCCAGGAGCATCTAAGTTTGCTGTTACATCTACCAGCCTTGCAGCTGCAATCACAATGGTGCTGGAGTCAACAGCCAAGGCTCCCCAAAGGCCAGATCCTGAACCCAGTATTTCCTTGCTCTGGTTCTTAGCATTATTTTCTCTTCCATCTCAGAGAAGGGTCTAAGTTCACCCAAAGCTGCCTGAGTTCACAAGATGTGTTCAACACGTACAGCACAGTGTTAAATTTCATTGCTGCTTTCCACGGACTTCAAAGCTCCTGCTTAACTTTCAGATTGTTCTCCGCGAGCAGCCTGACGGATCAATTTGTCCAAATCAGAACTTTGTTCTTAAGCAGACTTTAACTGGCATTGTCCTCGGTGACTGTGAAACCAATGCCTGGCACCATGCCTGTGCTGGATACACTCGGTTCTCCTTTGGGCTGAGCTAAAAAAAAAAAATACTTTTCTAGGGTCTGCAGATTGAAAAAAAAATCTCAGTCTTACTCAAAGGCCAGCAGGTAATACATGTGTGTTAGTCTCTCAAGGTTGTCTTGGAGGGGGCTGACATCTTTCTGAACACTGGTTTTTTCGTACTTTCACTTAATACACACCATTTTAAGGTTAACGCTGGAGGCAGTGCTACAGCAGCCTTAGCTTGCATACTTCCTAGAGTTACAAGATTTCCAAGAGCATATTGGACCCAGGAGTCCCTGGAGTTGTTTGGCCTCAGCACTCTCTGTTGCAGACAGCAGTTTTGTGTTGCTCACAGTCCCATGCCAGCGCTGACGTGAAATGAACACACCACAGACCTGTCACCTTCCTGTCTCTATAGACCTGGAGCTGCAGCCTGGCCTCTTCTGCTAACTGACCATCTTAGAGGAGGCAGTTGTAAATGACATCACTGTGGATGAGGCAGATTTTGCTGATAGGCCCAGCATGCAGATTGCCAGAGAAAAAAAGAAGACTAATTTCTAACCCTGCTTCTGAACTGATACCCCTCGAGTCACCCCTCCTACTGATGCTTGGACAGAGCATCTTCCCTCCCACAAAACCACTGCAGCACACCCTTGGGAATGCCTGCAGGTATATTTTTTCTGGGTAGAGACAGAAGCAGACCCAAAACTTGTTTGCCCTTGAAGAGCATTTTGCACTGCGTGCATGTGAAGACCATGGCAAACATAACAAACCCAGTATTTACTAGATGCTGTCTTATATCACTTCTCCTCAGCATTCAAATCTTTTAGTTAGGGTGGTTTTAATATAGTAATGTCTAGCAAAGTCTCATTTACCACACTGCATCAGGACAGGAACATACACATGTAATGTCTTGTACTGCTGCTGAATGTTAACTTCATTACTTCATGCATAAGTTTATAATAGGCAAATGTTCACTGTAATTGAAAAGCACGTCAGTCTTTGAGCAGATCTTCTCTAACATGGCAAAAAAGCAATGCTTAGAATGAAAGGGAAGATAAAGATCCAGAACTAAAATATATTTCAATAATACTGCCTGTTGTCTCTGTTGTGTTTGATGATAGTAATACTTCAGACGTATAAAGTGAGAGGAAATCCACAGCATCACAGATGGACAGCTATAGTAGTGTAAGATATCTAGATTCTAGATTGCATTTTCAAAAGTTTTATGGTTGTTCAAGCATGACTAAAAATCAATTTCTCATTAAATTCTACGACCCTGAGGCTAAAAAAAAAAAAAAAGGAGAGCAAATACTCTTTACCTATGACATTAACAATCACAAGACAACAGCTGTCACAAGGTGTGGTGCAACACTTGTTCTCCCACAAGCAACGGCTTATTCTGGAGGTTCAGGAGTATGCTGGCTTCAAAGGAGGCTACACTGAGTAAAATGTGACACACTTTTTTCATTTTATGTCTGTGATTTAATTACTAATGTACACTAACAGCAAATCCAAGTGATGTTGAGACCTGAAAAAATGCCTTTTACTTTTCCCATTTTACTGTTATTTCAGTAAATTTTCACACTCAGTAAGCAAAAGTAACAGTTTAACACTCAGCAAAACAGGAAACAAAAAAACCACTGGATTTCTTTACTACTAACACAAATGCAAATTGCAGTGAAGCTTTCTTTGACAGCTCATTATTTTGGAGACAGCAGCTCAAAAGCAGTGATGCCACTGAGGCAAGGCTTGTCACCTCATTTATGTTTGTACCAAGAGAAGCTCTTTATTTTTTGATTCCAAAATTGCCAACATCATTAATAATTTTCCCAGGGATGGAACAGGGAGAAGATCCAGGGAATATGAACCGTAAATAAATACAGTTATATTGCTTCTAGTAGAACAGCTCAGAGCTGAGAGTCTGGGAAGAATAGCCTGTAATAACCATTTTGTTGGTGATAGTATCAGAAACACAGGGGAGGTTATGTTTGCAGCAGTGTTCTCTGAATTTAAAGAAGTAGTTTTAGTGGATTTCAGGTAAATCAGCACCTCTGATGTCTGTTAACATGAAAAGGAATCTTTTCAGAGCAACTAAGCAGAATAAAGTAATTGCAAATCATTGGTCCCTGCCAGTCTGTGTTTACCAGGTTTCTTGAAGAACTGAGACTGCAGTGCTACTGATTTACTGCTATGACTTCAGAAGGGGTCAAAAGAATAAATAAACCAAATCAGAGTTCTAGGTTAAACTGAATTTTCTAGTGAAGTAGCAGGCTCAACGTCAGAACAGATGCTGTAAAAAGAAACTGCCTATAATAAATATTTAAATTTTTTATTCAATTTTGAAGGAATTAAGCTTTTTTTTTTAAACTGCTTCCTAATTTATAGATATACATATATCAGACCACTCTGTGTGAGGAACTGTAGGTCTTTTGGAAGTAGACTGGAATACCACTGTGAATACAGTGTCCTCAGAAGTCATACTGACCTGCAAGACACTGACTACGAATTGTACCAGTGGGGGCAGGCAGAAATTACAAAAAAGGGATGGAAATGTGGGAAAGCTTCCGCCCAAGTAAATGCCCAGAGACACTTCTTTCTTTCCTTCTTGGAGCCAGAATTTCATTTTTGCAGAAAATTGGTTTTGATTGGCTGGGGGAAAAAGTTTTAATAATTCGGTTTTCCATGGAGAGAATGCAACACACATGTTTGGCTGCAGGCTCTGGTCGTTCAAACTGTCATTGCTAATCTGTCTTAGTCCAAATATTGGAAGCTTGTACTAGTTTCTGTGTACATGAGGAATATGTGTTCAGTCTTTCCCCAGGGTCACCAGCCTTCCTCACCTCACACTGAGTAAATAGTGTGGCACATGCCTTTTGGGTACTTCAAGAGGGTTTATGAGAGGGGCCATGAGAGGAATCAAGGACAGAAATTGAGAGGATGTGCAAACAAATGCCCAGTTGCTTCTCATTCAGCCAGAGACCTCAGTGATAGTTCCTCTATCAAAAATCTTTGCATGGAACAAAGAAAGGGGAGAAAAAACCCAAACTAGTTTCTTTATTGGAGTTAGAGAGTTTAAGGAAGATTCAGTTAATCACAGCAGCAGAAAATCCCTTTTCAGAATGCAGGAAAGTGATGAGAATGTTTTTACTTCAGTTCTCTCCTCTGGATCCTTAATTTTAAAGTCCATTGGAGACAGAAAGAGCCAGAACTGTGCTGGGATAGCACTCGTTCAGAGCTGGCCAGTAACAAGATTTTCTCGTTCCTTATCCCATGCTGATTCTCTGATGCAGAAAAGCTGAGTTAACATCAAATTCAATACCATACATGTTCATTTTGGGTTTGGGGTTTTTTTTCCTATTTTGGGTGTTCACAAAACAATGTCTTCCTCACTGCTAGGTCTTTTATAGCACACTGCACAAACTCCTGTCAGTGATGAGTGATTAAAATATGACAGCATTAAATCATTGATTATTACTTTGCTGAAGGACAGGCATTATCAGAAGAAACATCAAAGAATATTTGGCTTAATCCACTCAGCAAAAATTATGATTTTGCCTAGAATAGACGAATTTGAAGACAACTTTGCTGTCAGAGTCTATATGAGTACGTAAGTTACTGTACTGAACAGATTGTTAACAAAGAAAAGTAAGTTGGAGTATTCAATATAATTTCCCCCAAGAATTTGTCCACAAAGGCCAGAGAAAGTACCCTGTCTTTCCACAAAAATGGAAGTAGAGCTATAGAAACTAGAAAACAAAAAAGGATCTTGTGATGTGTTATTCAATTTATTGCTTGTGATTAAATTCAAAGACTACTTACAAAAGTTCTCATTTAGGGTATATTTAATAAATTGTTTGCTGTTTAAACCCATGAAATCTTGAAAACGCATAGTGTTAGGACTTTAGGTTGTGCTGGATCTAATTACAGTTTTAAGCCCTCAAATAAAATGTGTATCTTATGTTCTATCATTTCCCTCTCTGGATTTCCAAGTAATTTTTAAATGTGAAAGAAAACCAGACATAACGTGGCGAGAATCAGCAGAAAACTGGAAAAGGCAGTTTCTTTTAAAAACCTAAATTTGCCTTCCAACAAAGACTCAGACTATAAACCCATGTTTCTGTAGGTCTTATTGAAGGACTTTTAAAAAGTGGAAGGGTTGTCCTCTCAATTTGATTGAATGAGAGAGTGCACCAGATCTCACTGCAGTACAAATAGCTGTGCATTGCAGAGTTTGTTCTGAAGAGCTGAAAGCATCCAGAGAAAAGAGGAGGAAGAAAACAAGAAAAGGAAGCAAGAAAACTGGAAACATCACATGCCAGTGACGCAGGGGGAGAGAAGGAAAAAATAAGCTGAATTGAGAAGAGAAAGAAGAGGTGCCATTCCCTATCTCTTTTTGTGGTTCTAGCAGCATAAAACAAGGTGACTGATTTTTGTAGGAAAGCACTGGGCAAAGAGCTGGGACCACCAAGCACAGAGAAGAATGGCTTGCCCAAATCAGGGTTGAATTCACAGGGCTGTCTTGATCCCTGGCTAAAGATAGTTACTTGCAGTGAGTAATGCTTGCCCAAAAAAAAGTTTTGCCCCCCAAAATGCACTGTCTTCCTTGCAGACTTCTCAGGAAGCTGATTAGGCCAGCATGTAGGAAGCAGTGATGGGAACAGGGATTATGTCAGAGGTAGATAGTGGTTTGTTGCTGTTGCCAGAGAGATGTCTTGCAAAGGGTGTGAGGCCTTGGTGTGGTTGGGTATGATTAATGGAAGCCTTTTTTTGAACTTGATGCTGAGAACTATGGTCAGAGTCCCTTGTGATGCTCTGGAACCGAGGGTCAGACATCTGGTTAGGATTTCAGAGCACCAGGTTACTGGGATGCATGCAGCACCATACCAGTAGGTACCCAGAAGGGATTTCCTAATAAATTGGAGCAGGTTGAGGCATAAGGACTTTAGGATTAGAGCTTTGGACATTAGAGACTGTTCTTTACCTCTGGTCTGGCCCTGAAAACTCCACATTTTCCCCAAAACCCTGTCAATCAGCCAAATTGGTTCTCACCACCACAGGCAAAGGATGTGCAGATGGTGGAAGTAGCAGGAGAAGTGGGAGAAGGATTTAAGCTTGAGTAGGCAGCACTGATATATGATTCATTTATTAAGGGAGTCACACTCGAGCAAAGCTGCTTGTTCAAGGGGCTCCTCATCAGTGTGACTCAGAAGTTCACAGCCTGGCCCCAAGTGCTTCACAGCTGTCACAGCAAGCTGATAACATTGCTCTTGGTAATTATAAAGAGCTCCATGAAGAACTGAGACAGGCATACTACAGTCATTGTTCCATTACATGCTGCCCCAGTGGGGCATAGCGACTGAAATTGTATGTGCAGCTGGCCTTGAGACTTGGATTTGGCTGCAGACAGGGTTCCAGAGCATCCCTCTGTTCAGGCTTGATGTTCACCACTCAGACCTGAGCTCTGTGTGTCGTTTCTTCACAGTGTAGATTCGTACAGCCACTGATGAGCATCTTGCATCCCTAGAGCACAGGAATACCTTGTTGGTACAAGCAGAGAGCAGCCGCATGCCAGGCAGCCACCCCTGTGCCTCTGTGAGCTATCAGTGCCTTGGCAGTGAGTGGGGAGATGATGCTGAACCTCTCGGTTGCTCCCTGCTGCAGGAATGGTGAGCTGGGAGAGCCCTCAGAAGCTGATGGGAAGGTTTCCAGTTGTCAGCGGTTTGGAAAGGTCTTGTGTGCAGTGTTAGTGCTGTATAATTTACTTTTACCTGAAATGTTTCAGCCTGGGTGGCTGCAGGCTGCAGACTGGGGGGTGAAGGAGTGGAGGTGGCACAGGTGCACCCTCAGCTGACACTAAACCACAGTAAATGGAGAAATTACTGTGATCATTTGATTCTTATTATTATACAGGAAAAATCAAATGTTGGGGAGCTCAGAAGAAGCAGGCACCATTTTTTTGTTTTCTTTCTACAGTATTTTTATTACTCTTTCTTCACCAGCTTTCATCTGTGATGATACTTTCCAAAGCCTGTTTTACCATGTGGAAAGTATTTGAAGCAGAGTATAAAAATCTATGAATGTGCTGCACAGGCATATTTTAAACTCTCAGTATTTCCCTGAAGGCATGCTATCCCACTTCCAGCTTCTTTAAGACTGTGAAAGAAGTGATTGCCCATGCTGTTCATATGACATTTTACAGGACTTTCTAACTTGAGACAGAGTTAAAAGACAAGATAGATCTTCAAGCATCAACTGAGATTTTAAAAAGGAAGTTTTGCGTTTGTTGCAAAGAAAGAACTATTAGACATAGCAAACAGTAACCAGAAAGAGCAGCTGAGTTATGCAGCAGCCTCTCTCGATGCTACTGATAAAGCAATTGCATTACACTCATTTTAACAGCGTACTCACTCAAACTTGCTTAAAAATATCTTCTTACTTTGCGAATCAGATGAAAAGGCGGTATCATTGAGTTCATGTTTGATAATTTTCCAGTGCTATTTTAGGTGAAAGCATAATTATTTATCACTTTCTGAGTGTGTAAGGCTCACTCATATGTAGCTGCTTTCTATAAGACAGCAGTTGTTTTTAAGAATTTTCTGAACTCAGTGTAAGTATCAAAAGTGGGAAAAACAGATCTGACCTCTACTTGGAGCTGCCGTCCTTTGCGAGTGTACTGAAAGTGTTTTAGCTGTGATTTACGTTGGTTTAGTGTGCTAATACCCTAACTGAAGGGCAACATGGTGAAGGGTTTATGTGCCTGGGTTTCCTCTGCTTCAATTTTGTGTATGATAGGTGATAAACTATAGAGCTCTGAGGTGACAAGTAGATACTCAGTGATAGCCTTGAGGTAAACACAGGTAAATAGTTAAAGCAAAAAGCATTGGTAGGTTTTTTATCAAGTATTGAGGCATGCAAATTTCAGATGTCTCATCTTCTATCCCTGGAAGTGTTGAAGACCAGGTCGGATGGAGCTCTGAGGAACCTGGTCTGGTGGAGGGTGTCCCTGCTCATGGCAGAAGGTTGGAATGGGATGGTCTTCACGGTCACTCCCAACCCAAATCATTTTGTGATTCTATGATCTGTGAAAGTGTCTGCTGCAGAGCTCATGACCAGGGAAATGGTAAAATATGGCATCAGTTTTTCTTCCTCAGATATTCTGTGGAGACAAAAAGCACCTGTTAATCACCTCTTTAAAAGTTCCTATCACAGTGTATCAGTATAGAAATATCCTGGATAGGCTGGTATGGTTAACAGTACTCCTGTGGCATCTGATTAGGAATCTTGCATCAGCAGTCAACACAGTGAAGCCAAAATGATGATTATTCAGTCATCCTTATGATCATCTTTTTTGTACATGAGTTATTTACACAGTACAGGGTGCTTACAAGCTTGTTAATTAAAACCTGCTTTTTTACTTCAGTAATACCCCTAAGATTTCTTCAGAGCATGTCATCTAATGACTTTTATTTCATGTTCATTACACCATATTTTGTTTAATGTTATCTTCTGTTGTCTAAATGGAAAATCTCTTAATGTGGAATACTCTTGGGAAAGGATTCCTTCACACTGAGAGTTTGTTTTAAGAGAGAGAGATGGGTGGTGGGTCTGTTTTGGATATTGATGCCCAGAATCCCCAGGAATGCTCAAATATTTTTTCAGATGCTCTGTTATCTATCTACTCTTCCATTTTCACTGTGGCATGTTCTTTTCATCCTGTTTTTATCTTGCCCATTGGTCTTTGTTCTGAGGTCCTGTCTTCCACTGTAGGATACTACAGATCCTGAACTTATATAAACAGCAGAAAAAGCCCGCAAGGCTCTATTGTGATAAAAATGATCAGCAACATAAATTGCTCATCACTCACTGTTCATCTGCACTGAAGAGCACCAAAAATAAGGCACTTATTTATAAATAGCTCAGCCTGCTAGATTCCAGTGAAACACAGTTTTGTGTCTTCCCACCATTTTGACAGTGCATATAAATATGTAACATGCAGTTATGCGGAAGTGAGCTGTGCCACGTTGTCCTCCTGGGGTGTTCACAACTCTTACAGGTTTATAAGTGGCAAATTTAGACCTGTGGTGGGATGCAGCAGTGCCACATGATTAGCAGAAGAAAGATGCTGTTTTACATGGAATGCGAGCTTGTTGACCAGCTCATACTGCCCTTGCATTCCTCCCCAGAACTGTACTTTAATAGGAAAATGAAGTGAGAATTCACAGTGAATAACACATCTTATAATCACAGACATTTTTTTTCCTGCCTGAAAACCACCTGAAATTTCTGGAACAAGCCAGAACAAAATAATGGCAGCATCCCAGAACCTTCCAAAACATCTATGAGAATGCTTCCTTTTACTTCACTGGCTTTGAGTAAGGACGAGTTTGAGATATAGTTTTGGTTTAACTAAGCCCGTGATTTTTTTTTTCCCTAGTCCAATAAACACAGGATTTGGATATATACATGCAGTCTGGAACTTGCAGATACTCCAAGTGTTTGGTTTTTCTGTGCATTTTCTATGAGCATTTGTCCTAGTGTAATTTTATTACTGAAATGTTCATGAAAAAAGAGGAGAATGTTCTTGTTGAGGAGAACAAGAACAGCTGAAGAGAATCTTTTCAGTCGTGTGAGTGCCTGCATGCTGTTTCTGATGCAATTGACATCATTGAAAAAAACAAAAAAAAATTTATTCGGACTGCATTTAAGTGTGGTATTGTTTTGCTTTGAGGAACTAGTCCAGTAGGATCTGTGATACTAAATAGTTGCTGTGATGCTAAAAATATAGTCATAAGCAAACTTCAGACTTCTGTCAACTCTAACCTTTAATTTTACCTGAATTTGACTTATTTTCACCAGAGAGTTCCCACTTTGCTTAAAAACCAATAGAAAGCCATTCACTAACTATGATCAAGAATAATTCAGACAATTCATCTTTTTGTGGATCCATATTATGCCAGGCCTATGAGAACAAATGCATGTCTTTCAAGAGTCATACAAAATTATTACAATTTTATTGGACAATAATAAGCAGCAAAATGGCTTATTATTGTCAGTAAGAGCAGGAGAAATGAGTCTGCAGTCTGACCACTGAACAGGGGACTCAAATGAGAAATTCAGTCCTCTTCAATACTGTTAAAACCACAGGAAAATACACTGGGCTGAGTACTGGAATAGCTGCAGGTCTAACAGTACAGGCATGAAGAAGTCCAGATGTATTTCTGTGCTTTGTCAGAAGTCTCTTGTGGAAGATTAAAAGTTGCCAGAGGATGTCAGAACTACCCATGACATGTTGCCTGTCTGTAAACAATGACTGCCGAACATGACAATAATGTGGCTGTCACTGTTTTGTGTGGTGCGTTTTTGTGCATACTTTTCATGAGTTTTGGTCCACACACCTCTTTGCCTGGCCACCCCTGCCCTGGTTTTACAGGCCACATGCGTGTCAATCAGTGTGCTCAAGTGTGCGTAAAATCCTCAGTCACTTGAAGAATGCTCTCCAAAGGTTGCTTATGTTCCAGAAAAGACAAGCAAACCTTTAACAGAAGATCCTGGTTTCTGTGAATCTCCCTTTGTTGCTTTTATTCTCACTGCTGGCTGACTGTTTCAGTCCAGTTTGCCAGGTTCCTCACAGAGCACTTCTAGGGTATGTATCAAAGCTTTATTGCAACAAAATTCAATTCAGCTTATAGTTTTTCACCTTCCTTAGTTCCCTCCCGGGTCACTGAACTGTGTGGAAGTATAATTCTGCACATTGCTGTAATACCTGTAATACATTCCCCATCCCTGGAAGTGTTCAAGGCCAGGCTGGACGGGGCTTGTAGCAAGCTGGTCTAGTGGAAGGTGTCCCTGCCCTTGGCATGGAGTAAGGTCCCTTCCAACCCAAACCATTCCAGGATTCTGTATTTGAGACTGACCAAGACTTGCACTCAAGTGCTAACATCATGTGAACCATGAAAACTGAAATGTGGAAAGAAATAAAATCCCGATATTCCTGTGTCCTCACGGAATATACTTTATTTTTGTGACTGTTTTTGCTGGAGGTTCTCTTTCCCTGAAGCAGTACTGTTTCCTGCAGAGAGAGACAGCAGTTTGTATGTTCTTGCCAAACTCTTAGGAGCGGTGATCTGTCATCCCTTCCTCTCAGGTTGTCTGGGGGAATTAGATACTCCTCTGCAACACTCCCGCTTCTTCAGAGAGTTAAAAAGAATTGCGGTGCCAGAAATAGTCACGTGAATTCCTCGTCCCCAGGCTTTGGTTCACCAGACTCTGCAGAGTCATTGTGGATTATTTGTATGGGGATGGAGAGACACAAACATCTTGCAGAGATTAGTGAGACATGATGCAGCTGTATTTTGTCAAAGGTGCTTATCCGTGTTAAACTCTTGGGGCGTGCCTCATTTTCGCTGGTTCTTACCCTCTCCTTCAGGAAGGTACAATCACCCACTCAAGGAGCAGAAATAGTGCATGACTAACTATGTCACGGAACAAATGATTAACACTAAGTAGTTTGTGCAAGCTGTTTGCAAACAATCCACGTGCCGACAATTACGCTGGAGCAATTTTGTGAATACCTAACTCAGTGTGTTTTGCATAACTCAAGACTGGTTCCCAGATCATTAAATTCATAACTTCTGTCTTGTTTCCTAAATTTGTGAATGTCATTATTTCTTCTAGCCTGTAAAACTGGTAGTGCTAGACTTGACTGTGTTAATTAGTCTTGGTAACACCGGACTGGCAAAGCTGTTGGAGGGATGGTGGCTCTGATGACTGAGGAGCTGTTTAAGAGAGGTCACAGCTGCTGTGTTTTTAGAGTTTCTAAGTCACTTGCAAGTTAACTTACAAGTTTATAAGTGCAGAGGAGGTCAGGCTACACAGGCAAGTACATTAATACATCTGATGCTCTCAGATTCTCAGCGACACAAATAAAGGTGCTGTTTGCCCCAGCCACACCTGAAAGACCCACAGACCCAACCACAGGCTGCCCAAGTGCATCAACACACTCAGAGTTCATTTCTGAGAGGCGGGAGCCTCTTTGTCAGGTGGAATAGCTCATTAGCTGTCTTCAGGGTCAAAAAGCCGACCTGTAGAGAGCGGAGCATCCATAGGCATCATCCCATGGATCAGGGCGGGGAGAGCTGAGCCATGAGGAAGAAAGATCTTGTATGTCTGTAGGAAGATCAAGCATAGACAGGAGTTTATTGATTCATTTGGTTCAGAATGTTTGAGAGCTGTTTGACTCCCAGAAATGTGCAGCCCAAGCAGATCCTAAAGCTCTTAATAAATTACCTAAATGCCTAACATGCTTGGGTAATGGGTGCTCTGCAGTGAGTGTAGTGGCTTTTCAACTGTCACAGTTTTGCAAAACCTACTTGATTCTAAGGAGGAGATACACTAATTTTTAAGGGAGATTACCAGATATTATTTCATAATAGGAGGATATGGAGGCAGTGGAAATTTAAGGGAATTGCAACAGAGAAGATGTAACCAGTATCAAAACTAGATTTTGTAGGCCTTTCTCTTAATTTTCATGCTGCAAAGCATTCTTCTCATCAGTAACATCCAGGCTATTAAATTGTCGCTGTTACTTTCATTATTTTCTCATAAACAAGGCCAACCGCTGTTAACCTGCCACAACAGTTTTTTTCGCTTTCCCCCTCAAGCAACATAAGGTATCAGTACACATAAGTTTTTACATAAATAGTTAGGATGAAGAACTTTGTTTACAAAGTTAAATTGGTATTTAATTCTGTCTCAACAATTTGTCCACCTCCTTCTGACTATTTTATTTCTACAAGTGTATTGAACTTCCCTACTATGAAAGGTCTTGCCTGGTAAGAGCAGTATGCTGAGTTATTTATGGATGGATACATTGCTTAAAGCCTCAGTTACCACTGCTCCACTGAATCTAAACATGATTCAAAGGAGGGATTAATATGTATGATTCATATTTAATTGTGATTTACAAATTTTGTGCAGTCACTTCATTCTTGGTCTAAATGACCGTGATAGGTGCAGCATTAAACAAAACTGGTAGCAGTAGTTGGTGCAAGTATTTGTGTGTAGTAGGGAGATGAAGGTGTTGTGTATTTTCTTTCAGGCATTTAGATGAGCCTAGAAGACTGAATCACAAGTAGGAGCTGTAAATGCTCACTTGATGATCTTGCACATTATAAATCCAAGAGTGAGACAGGGATGGGTGATGATTTTTGACACATTCTCCCAAACCTTCCCATAATACTGGCTGTAAACCACTTTCTGCCCTCTGAGGTACTTACTACAGCAAGGTCTCATTTCATGGCTGTATCCAGGACTCTTTTGGAATACAGTGGACCATTAGTAACTTGCCTATCCCCTTAAAACTAAGGAGGAAATCACAGTACCAAAATGCCCGTAGACACAGGGTCCTGATTAGGTGATTTTCAGTGGGATGTTGGAAGGACACACCAGTGCACCAGAGCAGTGTAATGGTGCAAATACCCAAATTATTTAACAACACATAAAACAAATGGCTGTTATTTCCCATAGTTTTTATATATTGAGGCAGTTGTGTCTAGCACAGCAAAGAAGTGGAGATTTGAGCTTTAGATTCTGCTTCTAGCAAAGCCTTGGTGTATTACTTAACCTCTTTTTTTTCCCTCCCTTTTTTCCATCTGATCTCTGCTTGTGTAAAAGGCTGTGAAGTACTTATCTTGCTGTAAGCCTTATGATGGGTGATAAGTCTGGTGGTGATGTGTCCTTCTGGGGCACTGTGAGGGGGGTTATCCACATCAGTCAGCCAGTGCCCCCTCTTCCTCTTCCTCTTCCTCTTCCTCTTCCTCTTCCTCTTCCTCTTCCTCTTCCTCTTCCTCTTCCTCTTCCTCTTCCTCTTCCTCTTCCTCTTCCTCTTCCTCTTCCTCTTCCTCTTCCTCCTATTTCTCCTCCTCCTTCTCCTCCTCCTCCTCCTCCTTCTCCTCCTCCTCCAGACTCTGTGCAGTCACACACTTTTGTGGCTCGTTGCTATAACGCTTTATTGAATGCTTCTGCCTTTGGGGGCGGCGGGTGGGCGCCTCCTTATTACGGGATCTTGCCAGATTTTGTGGTTTGCGTGCTCAGAAAAAGCAATTTCCAAACACTGCCATGAAACTTCTACACGGTGGCTCATCTTTCAGGTTTTTGTTTGTTTGTTAATGACAATGTTTTGAATCAGTATTGGGAACTGATAGTAGGGAGCAGTGGTTAAAACATTCAGAGTGGGTAGAAGCCACTAGGCTTTGGTGCATTTTCAAGAGTTCAGATTCCTGTCTTGTGTTGAAAGGTGGTAAGTCTGCAGCTGAGGACCAAACAAACATCACACCTCACAGTTTATTTGGGTTTGCCCACTGCTAAGGAAGGGAACATCACTGCCTGATTAGTGAAAAGTACCCAGCAAGCTGAGGATGCCCATGCAGGATGAGACCCTCTGACCCCGGCCAAGATTGTGGGTTTCAGGTGGGCAGCAAGGGGCATTTCAAGTCCACTCAGGACAGCACATTCCAGTGGCCCATCCCCTTTGTCAGCTCCCTGCATCCCATCACATGCAGACTGTATTTGTTTTTAAAAGAGATGTTTGATTTTTTTTCCCCACTCATCCCATGCCCTGAGAGCCAATTTTAACTCTTCTTTCTAATTTCCCATCTTTCTAATTAAATCCTTGGTGTATTAAATAAGAAACCTCAAGTGAAATTGTTTAAATTCTGGTCCTGATTTTAAGCCAAGCCACGTAAACCCAAGAATTCACCTTAGAGCCATGTTTTTAATGCCTAGCCTCAGAAAGATGAACTGCTAACTTAATCTACTCTGGCCTCATTTAATAGAGTTAAGAGATCAGGCTTTGCAGGCTTAATTCTCAGCTTTCTTTCATACAAAAAAATCAATATAGAATAAAATGCTCCTGTAGCTAAAATTAATCCTGTGAAACATGCCTGGAGCAAGGCCCAGCAGAAGAGGATGCGATGATGAGCTGGTGCTGGCTTTCTGAGGAAGAGAACATGGGTCAGCATCAATTTCTCCTGCTGTATATTGCTGTATACAGCTATCATTTCAGGGGTGCTCCATAGATCACTGAATGGCTATTTCTTTGACAGGCAGAAGAAGAAGGAAACTGTAGAGAAGAAGAAGGAAACTTCTTCTCAGGGGCACAGCTGCTGAGGGTATGGGGAATGCAAATGCTCAGGAATGGTTGAAAACACTTTCAAGCCATGCTGTAATTACACTGGCAAGTGAAAACTCAGCTCCATCAGACTTTATTCCTTGCTGCAGGTGTTAATGGTGAATGTAATCTAATTGGATGAAATGCTGTGTGCATACACTAGGTACATCTCAGAAATGGCAATAGCTGCTTTTATGAAATGGGACCAGACCCATTTTACCTGCACAGCATGAATCAATCTGCTCCATAGACTCTTCCTTTTATTCTACATTTCCTTCCAGAATTAATTTCTTCTTGTTCAGTCACTGTTTTGCTCGTGCCAAAAATGTTAAATCATACAAAGAGTACTCACAGCCTGTCGTGCCTCTGAAAAAGCAGCATTTTCCAGCAATATGCTGCAGCATGTCCATCTTACTGATGGGAAGGTGGAAGCTGCTGTAACAGGGCAAAGATGGGAGTGCCATTTCAAGAGCCCTTTATGCTGAGGAGCCTGGCAGGGGTAACATGCCAAGGAGCCCAGTGTGGAGCAGTGCTTGGCAGTGTGCATCATAATTACAGCCCTGACTGACAAATTCTCTGTCAGCTCTTGTGCTGTGTTAGCAGCGGTCCTCAAGAGCAAGGCATCAGAGCAAATACTGCACTCAGTTAATGTGAGCTTTAGAAACCCTTTACTATGTGCAAAGCCAGGAATTCATTGTGAGCCTAATCGAGGTCTTAGCAGTGTTAGCAAGGTAATATTGTTGGTCCCAGTGATGCTGGGAAATTATGCAAGTGCTACAGCTCTTTCTCGGTAACAACACAGTTCAAAATGTCGTAGTCGGAGTCCCTGTATCTCTGGGATCATCCTCTGGGTTCCCAGACCTTCTTTAGAGAGACAGAGCACATGTGTCTGTGTGTTTTAGGGGCCTAGGGGTTGTGACTGGCGAGTCATCTGTGTTCCAGGATTTCTAAAGGCAGGAGCATTATGTTGATGGTGGGAGTTTCTCCCACTTTTAGTCTCTTCTGTATGTTTGTTAATGCTGTCTGCGTGCCTGCTTTATTTACTTGCCCATTCCTCATTCGTTTTCAGTTGTACCTTATGTCCACATTTGTGGTATGTGGTACATTTTACACACTGGATAGTTGTTTTTGCTCTGTGTAACTCCTGTTTTACTCAGCTCTCAAGGCTGTAATCTCCTACTGACCAGTAGCTGACCACTGGTGAGTGGTGGTTTTTAGCCCTGGCACTTCCTGGTGCCATTCTGTGCTGGCAGTGTTAAGGTTTTTGCTGTTACCTTGTGATGCCGCTTCTGGGGATCTTCAATACAACCCTGTTTGGCTTTTTTAAAATCAGCCTTCAAACTATTTTTTCACAATAATCCAACTCACATTTTATTCCTGCAGCCTGGTCACACCTATATCTTTGATCCAGGGTTGTTAGTAATCACTCTAAAAGGCTAATAAGAGTTCTTCCATTAGCAGACACACACACAGAATGCCTTTGTATCTGCTTAAATAGTTTTCTTCAAGTTAAACCAGCACCACTGGTGTATTACCAGAATTTATTTACAACAATATAGTCTTCCTCTATCACATAGATGTGAGGAGCAAGGAGACAAATCTCAGCAAGCCCAAAGTACTTGTACCATCTGCTTCAATGTGCTGCTTCTGTTTTGGCTCTGCTGCTGTCAAAAGTTGAATTGCTTGAAGGAAAAATTGGGGGAAAATGCCCCTCCCTTATGCATTGTCTGAATAACACATGTGAGAAAACTCAGGACTGCCTGCTTCAGTTCTGAAATGGATCCCTTTGGACTGATAGTCAGGATGTGCAAAGCACCAGTGCTTGTGAGGTGCTTCTCTACAGAAAAGCACTCAAGACAGCCCTAAACACTCTCTTGAAGGCCTTTGATTCAGTAGAATGCCGTTTCTTCTCAAGGGGAGGATTAAATTCTGCTAAACACCGTTTTCCAGCTATCCAGGCCTATAGTGGCAATTAGAAGAAACCCCAAAAGATGCTCTTGGTGGAACAGCCACTATGTTTTGTATTCTTTACAGGTCTGGGAGGACTGGTAATGGGGCAGCTGCAGCAGCTCCCACACCCAACAGCCTGGTGAGGTCCAGCCCTAAGGAAAGGTGTTTGTCTGGGAGATGGCATTATAAAAGAAGGTCTGGGCTAGAGCTATGCATTATCTCCTTGCTCCTTCTGGCAGGTCCTTGCCCACTTCAGTTGTCCTTTCTGACATCCATACACAGCATCTCCTGGCACCTTTTGCTCAAATATTTGCAAGGGCTTTTTGGACACTGATGAAAATCCTGTGACACTTGGGAGTGAGCCCCACAGACGTAGACCCAGCCACCACTTCCTCCCATCCAAATTATATTGCCATTTTAAAGGTATGTCGTGGAGAATTAGCACAGCTCCCCCTGGTCTATTTGTATAAGTGACCATGTGCCCTTTTTTAAACTATAATGGCAAATTTTAGGGAAGGAAAAACTATTCTCTCTCTTGGATCTGTATGAAATGTTCTTTATCGAACTTTAAATGTTGGATTTTTTTTTCTTGCTGGAGCAAAGAACACCTCAAAATTTTTGAAGTAATATTACTTGGGATAATTTATAAGTGGCTATTCAGATAAGTAATGGGTCCTACTTTCCAAGAGCAACTGAAAGTTCATATTTTACATTGCCTCTTTGACCTTATAGAGAGCTGCACATATTCAGATTAGTTTGGAGTATTTCTGTGTAGCATTAGAGAAAGCGACCTCAAGTTGTGTCTGTCTGTTCTAATAAAAGAAATAATTTTCAAGACAAACTAAGTCAAGATTTATATTAAGCTAACTCCTGTGGTATAGTGATTTTTAAAATCAACAGTCAGTGCATTTTTAGGATTTGCATGTAGGCATTGCCTGGATGGGTGCCAGGCTTCTTTTGCTGCAGGAATCAGGATAGCTCTGGCTAGTCTAAGATAGCTTTTCTCTTTGAGCTTTTAAACCCTCTGCAAAAAACCAGTCTTTAATGTGGGGACCAACCGTATTTCAAATTATGGTCTTGGTCAGACAAAGGTGTATAAGGAGAAAGATGGACAAGACAAGGAAAAAAGGAATTTTTAACATCATCTTACTGGTTTTTGGTCCAAAGCAGGTCTGAGATTTTCTTCCCCAGAGAACCAGAAGTCTGCAGAGCAGAAGCAGCATAGTGCTGAGGGCAGAGCAGGTTTTTTGCTGCAACTGGAGCACACCTCCACTCTGGAGCAGCCAGTAGGCTGGGCAGGGACTGGGATGTGGTGCAGTGGAGGCACCTCGGCAGCTGATCAGGAAAGGGGGCAGGACTTCCCACAGTTTGTCAGCGGCCAGCACAAACTCCA
>VZTF01001009.1:22652-60959 GCA_013397755.1 Cnemophilus loriae | reverse complement strand
CAAATGTATATACATATATATATATATATATATATATATATATATATAAAAAAGCACTGCCTTTGCCCCCAAGAGTCAGAGAGAAATAATATTTTCTGTGTATTGTTTACTTTTGCACAGTTAGCAAAACAATGTTCACGTCTGTGCTTTTGACTCTGCTAATGATGCTATTACAATGTCAAATAAAATGTCACCGTGACTATGCCTAATTAGCATTACAAATTTAGTTGAAGAGATAAACGACCGGATCCTTCAGGGTGCAAGTCAGCCCAGCTCCAGGCACTTGTTTTCACAAGATTTACAAGGATGGGTCTCCAGACTGATGAAATGGAGGCCTGGAAAATGCTGGATTAATGAAATGCGAACTGTGTTTCAGCTGTTAAATGAACCTGCTCTCTCAGGTGTTTCAGGCAATGGGAAAAACCTGTAAAAACTGCTCTGGCTGGGATACAAAAAGCAAATCAGTAGTTACAGTCTCTGCTGATGGGTAGGAGGAGAGACACATCAAACCGTGTAAAGCCTAATATTCCATGAATGGCTTGGTCCAGAGCCCACTGAAAGTCAGTGGAAAGACTGTCAGCATCTGATCCGAAAGCAGTTAGTCAGAAATTAAGGGTTCGAGGCCTGTTCTTTACAGAGTAAACACTGAAATCAGGTGGTCATGGCTGGTTTATAAAACAGGAGCTAGAGATGTCCAATAAAAAATTAAGCACTCGTGGACATAGAAGATGTTTCTGCTAGTGGCACTATGTAAACTCATTGCTAAGAATAGATAACAGTTAGCGTTATTCAAATAAGGTTTAATTGTCTGTTTGTGTTGTTTGAAGAAAAACTGATGCAGATCATGTCATCTTCAATGGCAGATTAAAGTCAAACTTAAAGAAATTTAAACTGAATTTCCATATGAGCTTTAATTGTCATTTTAACTGAAATAGTCAAACTCTACTAATTTCAAATTGAGGTAAAGAAGGAGTTTGCCTGAGAACTTTAATAAGGGTGGAGCAGAGTTCAATACATAGATGAAATCTCGTAAATCTCTGTTCCATGATTACTGCAAAGTTATGTGCATCTAAATTATCATTGCAGTTGTCAGAAACCTTCACTATGAAATTACACTGCCTCAGCAAGTACTACTGAATGATTTAATAAATAATTTGTAGAAGTTCCTCATTAAAAAGCAGTAATTGTTGACTTTAAAGAAAGACAAATCAATAAAAATATATAAAAGCATTAAGGACACTGTAATATCAAAGGCTGTCTACTGAAATGTGGCTTTTGTGTATTTTTTTTCAACTGCAACCTACATACAAATGGCAAATAAACCTTTCAAAATATAATTAGGAAGGCATTAAATCCAAACATCTCCAAACAAGCATTCTCCTCCTTCAGTCCCAGTACAAAGTAAACATTGATTACTCTTCCTCTCCAACACCTACAGGAGTGTTCTCATGGTATGCAGAGAATTAGCTGAAACTTAAGCAGAAGTAATTTCTTGTGGCTAAATTTTATGTATGCTATTGTATCAGAAAAATTCTGGAGACAGGTTTGCAGTCCAGTATTCCTAATAGAGAAAAGAGACTCTGTTTGCTGCTTTTTCAGGGCTGAGTGTTTATCTTTCTAGCACCTTAGCAGGGAATTTAGCAGCCAGTAAATCACAGTGATGATAAGTGCTTGTGTCACTGCATCTGTGGGCTCCTGAAGGTGATGGCTGAAATACAGATGGTCTCCCTCCGAGGAGCCCTTCTACGTGCAGGCTCAGTCCAAGCCAGGTTATCCCAAATAACACCTCTGTTCTGGGAGGAGCAGTGTCTCAGCATGAGAACAGGCTGTTGGACCACGCTGACACATCTAGGTGTTCTGCACATAAGACAGGATTCACAGTGCTGGAGCTCCTGAGGAGTAATCCTGTGGGTGTGGTTCTGTAGGAGAGTCCAGCCCTGTACCTGAAAACTCCCAGTGAGATGGAAACTGCCTTCACCTGCATTGCTGAGTAAAATTGCATCCATTTTTCTGGCCTTGAGGCAGAGTTTCACCTTCTCTGGACTATGTGCGCTTGGTGCTATGCTTGCTCTGGGCCCAGGGCAATGCCCAGTGATCCTCAGGTGTGGATATTCATCAGTTCAGAGTGTTTTAATTCAGGAAGAACGGTGGTGTAGAGGAGCAGAAGCAGTCTTTGCATTTGTGAAACTGCATGTGTGCACTGGATTTGGCATGAGAATATAAAGGTCTTCAAAGAGCTAAACCTGCTGGGTGAAGTGGAGAGCCAGTGCTCACACAATCTTATGCCTATTGGGGTATTCCTGGATACTCCAACTACCCAAATGTGCTGGGACCCTAACAGCCAGTGCAGGGTATGAGAGAGCTTATTGTCAGGTGCCAAAACCAGACCCAGGACAAGGTAAGCTGTACAAAAGATCCAGTTTGTTTTTTGTTTCCTGTGCTGTTTGATTCAACAGTATGGACACAGCTGTTACTGCAAACATGTGTCACTCTCTGGTTGTTTTTCTACGTCCAGTAGATTTCTTTAGTTGATCCCTGAGCGTATCCTGTAATAGCCATAGTACTGTGCTTGGGATGTTACCCTTCTGAAATACTGAAGGCATTTGCTCCTCTTTGCACAGGTATGGTCGGATTGTGTGCTGTCCTTTGTATGTGCACAGAGTATGTTCTGTGTATACTGAATAACTCATTTCTTCTCACTCACATTAACACTCAAATTAAATAAAGCTTGCAGAATTTTGCTGATGGGAGGTGGATCACTGTATAAAATATTTGTACTTCTCCTTAGTCTTGGACCACAAGGTCAAGGCAAATCCTTTCTACTCCCATCTATTTGCAGTGGGAGACAAACTGGAGTTCATTTACCTTATTATCTCATAACCTCAGAAAAAAAGTTTGTTGTGATTCAGTTTGCAGGGACTAGTTTATTCAAACCAGCTTCCCAAACCCACTATGCACAGTGCTTTATCTCCATGCCGAACTAATCATGTGTTTTAATTAGTAGGCAATGTTTTCCAGCTCAGGACTCAGCGATTCTGCACAGGTTAGCTCCTTGTGCACTGAGTAACTTGTCCTTTATCGAAGAGTCATCCCTCTTGCGTCTTGCTGGCAGTACATGATGTGCATCGATTGTGGACAGTGATCCGTTTAATTAGCTTGTTCTTGTGTCTGGGTGAAAAAAAAAGGGCCACAGGTACCAAACCCAAGAGATAATGAAAAGAACTGAAAAGATCTTCAATTACAGTATTCTTTTTATCAAGCTCTGAATTTAAATTCTCTGGAAAACAGATGATGAGTTCATGTAACTGCAAGTTAACACAATAAGAGCTTGCTGCCAATAAACAGTGCATAGCTCTTCAGGGTTTGGGGGGCTTTTTTTGTCATTTCACCCCTTATATCTCTGTTGGAGAGCCCAACAGAGATTTTATTTATTGGGTTTTGTTTATTGGATTTTATATTTGGGTTTTATTTAGTAAAACTAGTGTAAATTGACTGATTATCGTATTATTCTGAATTCAGAATGACATTTCTAAGATCCATACAACCTGTTATTAGCAGTAAAGTACTTTTAAAACCAAAATGACGTTTTTTATCTATTTTGAAGAAGGATTGGTCCCTCACATAATACGCGTTAACTACTGAGGATGTAAGAGGAGGATGAACAGACCTAAAGTGTTTAGTAACATAATGGATAAAAAGATAAAATTGTGGTACCTTTGTAGGGTAAGATACAATTTCAGTGGACATGAATACAGACAAACGCTGACATAAAGTCACAACGAAGATCTCACAGACCAAAGGATGCACTGGAACAGGTGTGAAACTTTTTTGACAATCTCATGGCTGGAATCAAATGCCAGTGTAAAGTGATATAACTTCTTTAGGAAAGGTACAATGAAGACTGTCAAGTTCTCAACTAAAAGGAAAAGTTGGAGTAGTATATAATATGCTAGCTGAAAACCTCGTAGAAACATTTTTGTAGGGCAGAGAATTATTTCGTAGCAAATGCCAGAAATTGCCTGGATTCTTTAACTTCTTTCCTTTCTTATTCAAACTGTAAATAAAAATTTATTTTTAAGACCAGAGAAAGGAGAGGAATGAGAGTAAGGGAAAAGAATGTTCAAATAATAAGAGCTGCTCGCCTTAAGAGAACAGAGGAATTAGCCTCAAATCCTTCCTCCTTTTCTGGAAAAGATAAAACCACGGGCAATTGTGTTGGGAAACATACTGAGTTAAGTTCTGTAATAGCATCAATGACATGGAAAAAATTAGTATGGAATGCTTATTTATTAGATATTTTCCAGCTCAGAAATCACAGTCTGCGTATCTTAGCCTCTTGTGCATTCAGTAACTCGTCCTGTTTTGTCGGCAATACATGATAGGCCTTGACCGTAGAGTCCTTTTTGTTAGGTTACCCATATGTCTGTGAAAAATCCCCCAGCTACATACACACAAGAAACAGCTATAATAAAAAGAACTGAGGGGTTTTCTTTATTTTTTCTTATTGTTCACCGAAGAACTTTTCAGCATCCATTTATAAATGGGCCTGGCTGAACTCGAGCAGTAAGGAAATACCTTCTCATACCCCTGTTAGGGGTGCAGGGAAATCTTTGCTTGAGAATGCTTACAAATCCTAAAGGACGAATAGGTAGAAAGAAAAACATATTCTCAGAAACAGGCTCATTAATGACTGCTGCAGTTAAGTCAAACTAGGAAAGGAAGAAGCCCATGAATCACAGTCCATTTAAGCTGGGAGAGTATAAATATTCCTGTTGCTCAGTTATATTGACTGGCAGGTGGTTACTTTGAACTAAAGGGGTGTATAGCTTGTGTCCAGTATATTTCTGATTGTTGTCTTTCATATTTTTAACCACAGAACCCCCTTCACCTGCAGATGAGTTTAGAAAACTCACTGAGTTCTGATGCTGATGTCACCTTCTCGATCCTCGCGATGAACAACTGGTACAATTTCAGCCTGATGCTGTGCCAGGAGGAGTGGAACATCACAGATTTTCTCTTCCTAACACAACAGAGCTCCAGGTTCCACCTGGGGTCCGTTATAAACATCACAGCAAACCTCAGTTCAACCAGTGACCTTCTGAACTACTTGCAGTTTTACCTGGAGAACATCAAAGAAACGACATCGACCATGGTAATGTTTGGGTGTGACATGGAGAAAACACGGAGGATTTTTGAGATAACCACGCGGTTTGGTGTGATGCCTCCAGAGCTGCACTGGATTATTGGGGATTCACAGAATGTGGAAGAGCTGAGGACAGAAGGTTTGCCCCTCGGTCTCATCGCTCATGGCAAGACAACTCAATCAGTCTTTGAGCATTACGTGCAGGACGCCATGGAGCTGGTAGCCAGGGCTGTAGCAGCAGCCACCATGATCCAGCCTGAACTGGCTCTCATTCCAAGTACAATGAACTGCATGGACACAGATGCAAGGAATATCACTTCAGGCCAGTACTTGTCAAAGTAAGTTTTCCCCCTTAGGGAATACTTGCTGTATTGCAAGAAAAATAATTTTATTCCACCTCCCACCATTCTCTGTGGATTAGCTATAATGCTGCTAACCCTCCCTCACAAACATTTGCTGTTTGTTTGTTTCAGTATTTCCTCCTGCTTCTTTACTTCTGGGCAGATAATGAAATTTTAACTTTGCCACACTGGGAGAGAAGCCAGAACTCAGAGATTTGGGTAGAAGAAGACACTGTTCCACAGAAGTAGAGATCACATAGTAAACATAGGCTAGGTTACAGACTGTGCTCTGAAACTTGTATTTATATTTATTCACGTAAGGTGGGCTACTGTCAAATTCTCTGAGATTTTGAGATACCCAAGAAGATACAAAACACAGAATATTTGCACTGTCAAAGCCCTCGGACAATATAAAGATGTGTAGTAGCCCTTGATAGTATGCTTCCATGGAAAAGAGAGGAAAAAAATGCACCTTCATCTCCTCAGAGGTCTTGTTCTGGTGAGAGCACTCAAAAGTACAAAATGCTGTCTCTGCTGCATGTCACTGTATAGAAGTTATTCCCAAAACTACCTGGGTGTTCATGTCTAGAAATACTACAGTGTTTAACATATGAGTGGAAAACTTGCATGGTTCTTTTTGAAAACAAGCAAGTATGTCTTGGCTAACTACATGAATTCGTCACTTAATTTACATCCAGCAACAGTTGTATGTTTTCCTCCCATTACATCTGGTTGTCAACTTAAAGATTTTGTTGGACAGAGCTAGGATAAAAGTTCTTGAGGCTTTTTGTATTAGGCGTTTTTTGAAAACCATAACTTTTTCTCTGATATGCCTGCACAATAATATATTAACAGCACTGCTCAAAACACAAACATTTGAGACTCCAACATTTCCTTAGTCCACTCATCCATTCAGAGTCCAAAACTCTCTGTTTCCGAAGAGTGAAACAGGGCTTGGGAAATAAACACTGAACTAACTTGCAATACCCCCAGTGACTTATGATGTTTATTTTGCCGCATTATTCTGGATATTTTAAGTAGTTCAGAACTGAAAAGTAAAACTCAGCAAGACACTTCTTAAAGTAACAAGAGGACAGCAGTTTTATGAATAGGCTTTTTGAGGTTTGAAGAAGGGATAAAGTAAAAGGAAAACAAAAATGCATGTATTCATGAAAAATAATTCATCACTGTTGCTCTCTGCAGAGAACCATTAGCTTTTGTTATATTTTGGGAGACAATATGCAATTTCACATCTGTGAAATTTCTTCTCCTTTCATATTGGTAAAGGTATTGTGGAAATGGAAGAAAGGATTGTGTGCTTAGCCTTGTTTTTTTCACTATACATTTGCTTGTGAACCCTATTAAAGAGAAAATAACAGGTTAGAGAAACCCTTGTCCTAAATCAGTGCAGCTGTTTTTGTAGTGTATGAGCGAGACAGGTACCTGATGGCCAGAACTGATGTATTTGCGTCAGCAGCATAACTATTAACTCTGAGTGGTGCCATTAATTTCTCAGGTGTGACACACTGATGAGTGGCTTCACTGTGACCAACCTGGCCCATCTAACCAGGGCTTTTAGGCTTTTTTAGCTTCCAAAGATGAAATTTTTGTCTGGTGCTTAATGGCGTATTTACTAAGGAGTACGTTTTTCTGTCTGAATGAACCTATCTGTTTTGGTGTAAAGCCTTGGAGCTGCCATGGGTGGGGATGGAGAAGGGGATGATGGAGAAGGAGTAGTGCATAGACCTCCACCTCCCCTCCCTGCAAAGGGTGGATGAACAGCAGCCCCACTCGCTGGTGTGGCTGGAGCTTATGCTGCCAGCACTGATCTCATACCTTGGCTGTGTAGACATTTAAGTGCACCCAGAAGCAGAATAATGAGCTAGTGCATGGCAAAGCATGCTTGTATCTGTGTGGATATGGGTATAGATGTACAACCCCCTGAAGATTATACTGTTGTAAGTCACTGTACATCATTCCTCTTACAATGAGGTTGATTCCCTCATCTATTCTTGCCTGCTCATGGGAGCATCCTTGTTGATGGAACAAGGCATTACAATTTCAAAGCCTCATCTTATAGCTTTGATTAGTCTTACAGCTTTAACTCAGCTTCTTGGGTAATTTTATCAGCCTGCTATTTCATAGATCCGTAAAATCACAGAATGGTTTGGGTTGGAAGGGACCTTAAACATCACCTCATTCTAACCCCTCCTATGGGCAGGGACACCTTGCTTTATCCCAGGTTGCTCCCAGCCCTGTCCAACCTGGCCTTGAACACTTCCAGGGATGGGGCAGCCACAGCTTCTCTGGGCAATCTGTGCCGGAGTCTCCCCACCTTCACAGGGAACAATTCCTTCCCAGTATCCCATCCAACCCTGCCCTCTGGCAGTTTGAAGTCATTCCTTCTTGTCCTATCGGTAAGAAGTCCTTCTACAGCTCTGTTGGAGTCCCTTTAGGTACTGCAAGTCTACTACAAGGTCTCCCCAGAACATTTTCTTTTTCTTTGCCAATTCTAGTTCTTGCCTCCAGTACGCTTCCCAAAAAGAGAGGTGGAATGACCTAACCATCAAGCTTGAGAGAAAATAATTTCATTAAATCATTCTTAAGTATATTACAAAGATACCACTACTGAAGAGTGATAGTACTGCTAAAGATCTAAGGAGCAGTTCTTGCAACAAAGTACATGAGAAACAAATAAAGCTGAAATGAGCAAATGACGCACTTTGGACTCATTGTTCAAACTGAAGTGACTCTGATAAAGCTTTGATGCAGTTACCAGACTGTCAGTGTGAACGTCAGCTCCCATATATTGACACAGCATCAAGAAAATTCATTCAGCTGTCAGAATTGAGGATCTGGACCTTCACCTTCTGAAATTTGTGCAGGTTGTCTTTCCATACAGAAGGGTCAGTAGGCGCTTCTGAAACAGCACTGCTCAGATACTGCCAGTGTGTCTGTGCAATACCCAGCACTTGTAATTCCCAAAGATTCACACTGGAGATTTCTAGCTTAAGAAGTGTAGTCAGAGCCTCTTACCTGTTTCCAAAAGTTACCGAGTAAAGGAGTTTTCACTTGAAGTCGCTGGCATGAGTTTCACTGGTGCTGCTCACAGTGCATGCAAATGCTCAGCAGCTGCAGCTGCTTGCATATAAAACAAAGTGTTGTTAAAATGCTTCTCCAGCATGGTTCCCATAATTTATTTTAATTCATGTTCTGTCACTAAAAAAAATACAGAACATGCAAATCAGCTGCAAAGGTAAGCCCCTAACTCGATGAGGTGGTGAAGTCGTACATTTAAGTGCTGCTAAATCTCTCTCAGGTACCCGCTCCTAACACAACCACAGGACAGGTACAGAGGGCTCGTTCTGCCCTCCTGAGTGTGCTTATTTCTACTGTGTAAGTCAGGGAACACAGTGCATTAATTCCACTGGTCTCATTCCGCCTTCAGAAAATGAACCTAATGCATTATTCCATTGCTTCAGTTACTCCCAAAGCACCTGCTTTGCAGCATTCTTATGTCCAGGTCACGCTGTATTAGCAACATGGGGCCAGATTCATGAGAACTTCGCAAGCTTATTTCACCTGAGGACTTGTCTCCTTCAGTTTTTGGCATTTTTGTGAACTGCTAACAGTCTTTTGCCCACAACTCCTAAAAAAAATTTTTGTGCAGGCACATCTACACGTGTAGAATGCTTTTACTGTTACTGTCACAGTGATGGCTTCAGCCTGTACGCCCAGCAAGGCTTGTAAAGAAGTTGCATAGATTTTTACACAGACTGAGGCAGATAAGAGAGAGATAAAACCCAAGCAAGTTTATGGGCACATAAACCTTCCTTTAGTGCTAAAGATTGCCTGTTTGCATAAACTTTGTCTTGATAGTGTTTACATACACAAACAGGGAAGTTACACCATCAGATAAGAAGCATGGGTTAGGAGGGAAGAAGTGGGCAAACAGTGGCAGATACCACTGATTAGTGGAGCTGTGGTGTCCTTTAACACTGGATTAAATGGTAAAGGATTTAAAAAATGAAAACTGCATTTATGGTTTCTATACATTAATATTTATAAACACCTATCTGCCTTTTTAGGCATGATTTCCAGACCCACGCTAACACATACACAGATCATCTGCTTTTGAGAGTATTGTCTGTGTCATCTTTCTCCAAACTCAACCGACTCAAAAGAGACTGAACAAGAACTGTGAAGCTGCCGCAGAGAAGGCTGGCACACACACAACCACACTCAAAACTAAAGCACTTACTTTCATAGATTTACCTTTGCAAAGGGCTAAAATTTATATGACCTTGAGACTTTAACAGTGCAGAGTTTTAACTGCTGAAACCCCATCAAAAATCATCAAAAGTCATCAAAACAAAGGGTAGAGACCTGACAGAAGTATGCATGTACACAGACTTGCAATTGATTTATCCTTTTCAAATCAATTCAAGGTTATTTTTTATCTTCTGTAACTACTGATAAGCAGTTAACTCTGCTTAAAAGTTTATGTCTTCCTCACTGAGGCTGGAATGACAGCCTTTATACTTCTTCCAACACTTACTTTCATCGAATTCTCAGGACTAATGTGAGGTACTGCATTCTGCTATGGCAGCTGAATAATCCATCTTCTGAATGCCTCTTACTGAAAAAAAATGCACATAGCTTGCCTTGCACCCTATTAGCAGCAATTTAACTCAGTTGTTTTTAATGGAACCACTGTTGTAAGGCTTGTGCAGCCGCTGCCAAATGCATAGCAGCTTTCCTGTTAGCAGAGTGCAGTTCAGCTGGTCATGGTGCTCACACTAAAGAGGATTTTCTGCTTCAAGTAATTAATTCCTGCTGAGTTACCAGCTCCTTTATCCATGTCGTTTTTAGCCTCTTTGATGATGGCTTGCCAGAAGCTGAATTCAACAGGTGGGGAGGACAACTACTAGCTAACACTGCCTTCCAATTGTATTATCCACAAAGGAAATATGCAACTTTATTGTCAGTATCTAGAATACTAAAAGCCCAGAATTCTCAATGCAAAATGTGCAGTGCAAAACTGACACACTTCATGAGATCTGCTTCAATGGCAGCATTGCACTTTTAAGAACATTACTTTTGCACACTTTTTTAAAAACTGCTTTTTCGGGTGTTTATTTTTGTAAAAATTAAAACTGACTGTCCTAGAGCAACCATCTTTCACTTTCTTCCCTTACTTTATTCTGAAGTGTCTAACAGTGATTTACCAATGCCAAATTTGCATTTTTGAATCCAGATTGGTTCGCTTGAGAGTGCTTGAAAGCTGTTGACAGCAGTTCAGTAGCCCCTCTTATGTAAGCTAGATCTTACTGAGATTATAGCATTTTTCTTGGAAGGACATTTCATACATAATTTCCACTCTTCCATTTTCATATATATTTTTATCTAGGAAAGTGACAGCAGATCTGGTGAGTTCAGCTTAGAACTAACCTGTCTTTCATCAGTTTGTGGGGCAAAGGTGACTGAAAAAATTACTGTTCTTGTACTCATTTTTCTAGTAAGTAAAAAAATACATCTTTTCTGAGGAGTTTTCATTTGCATTAGATATGTAGAGGAGTATTCCTATGTAGTTTAGTCATAAATTATGTGGCTGGTTCATTGTGCCGTAGGATCTATGTGCTATTAATGGTTCAGGTGTTCAACAACACCCCCATCTACTCCCTTCAACATAAATTCATGGTTCAGCTGTCTGCTTCTGATTACCCTGCTTTCTCCCTCCAACAGGTTTTTAGCCAACACAACTTTTGATGGTCTTAGTGGCCACATTAAGGTGAAGGGCTCCTCCATTATCAGCTCAGAAAGTAACTTCTTCATCTGGAATCTGCAGCATGACCCTGTCGGGAACCCAATGTGGACACGCCTGGGGAGCTGGCAAGAAGGGAAGATCATCATGGACTATGGGATATGGCCAGAACAGGCACAGAGACATAAAAGTCATGTGCAACACCCCACCCGGCTGCACCTGAGGGTGGTGACTCTGATTGAGCATCCCTTTGTCTTCACAAGGGATGTAGATGATGAAGGTCTTTGCCCAGCAGGGCAGCTGTGCCTGGACCCTCTGACCAATGATTCAGGTGTGCTGGACAACCTGTTTGAAACCCTCCAAGGGGGCAATGACACAGTTCCCATTGAGCTGAAGAAGTGCTGCTATGGCTACTGCATTGACCTGCTGGAGAAGCTGGCTGAGGATATGAATTTTGATTTTGACTTGTACATTGTTGGGGATGGAAAATATGGTGCCTGGAAGAACGGCCACTGGACAGGGCTGGTGGGAGACCTTCTTGCTGGTACAGCTCACATGGCAGTGACATCATTCAGCATCAACACTGCCCGAAGCCAAGTGATTGATTTCACCAGCCCTTTCTTTTCAACCAGCTTGGGGATCCTGGTGAGGACCAAAGACACTGCAGCTCCTATTGGAGCCTTTATGTGGCCACTTCACTGGACTATGTGGCTGGGGATATTTGTTGCTCTTCACATCACAGCTGTATTCCTTACCTTGTATGAGTGGAAAAGTCCTTTTGGAATGACCCCTAAGGGAAGGAACAGGAACAAAGTCTTCTCCTTCTCCTCTGCCCTCAATGTCTGCTACGCGATCCTGTTTGGAAGAACAGCTACCATCAAACCCCCAAAGTGCTGGACTGGAAGGTTTTTAATGAATCTCTGGGCTATTTTCTGCTTGTTTTGTCTGTCGACGTACACAGCTAACCTAGCTGCTGTCATGGTGGGAGAGAAGATCTATGAAGAACTTTCTGGAATACATGACCCAAAGGTAAAGCATGTCTGTTGTTATTAACTCAGCCTTTTCTTCTTTCCACTCAAAATTCACTGCTGCATAATTTATGGTTTTTAACAAAATCAGAAATTTTGTCTTTGTGGAAAACAGTGGTTGCACTACAATTAGTTACCACCTGGTGGCGTTTCAGGGGGGAAAGTTCTGTGAGAGAGGACTTTTAAACACCAGTAGAAGTGTAGGGGGAAGGATTTAAAAGATTGAAGGTGAGAAAGGTGAAGTATTCTGGTGTTGGCTACTGCAGAGAAGAATAGTGGCAACTCATGCAGATTAAGGGTTTGAGTTCAGTTCCAAGTTCCCTTTGATGAGAGTTGTTTAAATCAGTTGGATGATTCAGGTCATTGTGAGATCTACTCAAACAAAACAGCTGCACACAACAAGACAAAACCATTGGTCCTCTCTAGGTAGGATTTTTCAAGTATTTCACTGGTCATAATGCTGCTGGCAAAGGCATTGCTGGCAAAGACATTGCTGGCAAAATTCCCCATGAGTGCTAAATGAAACATAGCAGAACTGAAATATTTTGAAAAATCCTGCCTTATGGTTCAAAACAGTGGAGTTCACTTTACAAGTAGTCAGGCATTTGATTTGCAGTTGTTGTTTCTGCCAGGGAGCCATCATGGGAGGAGATGAGCAGTGTTGTAGACAACCCATCTGCAAAGCGCTTGGACCTCCCAGAATTTCCTCCACCTGCTCTCTCCCCCTTCCCAAGGGGTCTTCAGTTGGAATTTAAGTCCAGGCGTTTTATAAGACTATACTTAATTTATTTGCCACTAAATAGTGATCAGGAAAGCAAGGGGCAGAATGGCTTGTAGAGAGAATAGACGGCTGCAGGTGACACCAGAGCATCCTCTGCACCTGACAGTCACTCCAGGGGACACGGTGGCAACAGCAAATTTCCCTTGCTCCTGTGGCACTTTCTGCAGTGAAGCTGTGATTGTATTACCCACAGTTTTGTACTCATGACCTACCTAACTGCTGGTACAGAAACCGTCCACCATGTGTTTGTCTCAAGGGACTGAGCTGATTATTGTGCCACTGTAAAAAAATAATTTTAATAACACAAGAACAGGACATACATCTTGCTTTTGTAAACTGTGTGAATAAATGGTACATATGTCCCTCCAGACAGCAAAGGCCAAGCTACATCTGTTACATTAGTGAAACTTTGCTGTCAGGCTAATGACCAGACAGTTTTGACTTTGAGAGTGCAGTGCCTGACTCACTCCCTGCAATGTTAACGACAAGGTTTCTACCAAAAATGTTTTAAGCAAAGAACAGTTTCTGTGGCTGACCCGAGGCCCTCTGAAATTGATTTATGGCTTAAAGCAAATTGCCTCTAATAATCTGCCATTCCCCTCCCAGCAAAAAATATCATAAATATTACGTGAATATCTTCATCAATATAAGGCACAAAAGTCCAGTATATATGTTTTCTTCAAAGCATTCTGAAGAAGCAGATGAGAGCTTTCAGCTGAATTTCCCCAGCTCTAGGGATGTCTCTGTTACACTGTTGTGTGAAGTCACAGTGTTGGTTTGAAAATGAGGTTAGTCCTCTACTCTTTGCATGGGCATCTCCTCATGCATCAAATCAAATTGCATCAGATTACATCCTATTTTTCAGCATTATTATTGTGACCACATTCGGAGTTTTTAAAACAGGTATTGTCCTGCAGCTCCAAGGAAATTAAATTATTCTAAAGCTGTGCTGTTAAGGCTTAGTGCAGAACACTGAACCGTGTCAGGTGCTGCAGACACAGGTCTTGGTCCAGAACAGAAACACTGTTGACTCTTGGTTAGTAACCTCAGTGATTCCATTAAATTAGTGGGATTTCTGGCCTTTCGTGGAAAAGCACTTCCCTGCTTTATGGAATAAATCTAAGCCTCTGAGTAGTTACCAGTTCCCACTGTGGGAATAAGACAACACAGATTTTAGGGAAGAAGAAGATTGCCTGTCATTACATGAGCTACGTAATAGTTTTGTGTATATCATTCATGCATTTGCCTCCAAAGTCTTAGTCTGAAAGAGTAGTTGTAATAAAAAATGCACTGGTTTAACATTTGCTCACACAGAGCCTGAGTTGCGTCTATTCAAAGTTCTCTCTCAGACTTAAAGCTTAGGTTTAGGAAATGTTTGGGGTACAACAGTCACGGAGTTACAGGCACCACATTTTAGTTAGTTACTTAAAGCATTTTTTATGTGACTAAAAGATTTTATGCTTGGGTTTTTCTTCCCAGATATGTTTACCTCTTTCTTTTCAGTGGTGGAGATTCATTTCAAGAAGGCAGCAGGAGGGAGAAATAACCTTTTTAATTTAAATATACTTCTAAACATTCTTCTGCTGCTCTCAGTATGCAGTGCCCTTTGTACTGTGCTTTTGAAACTTATTTAAAAAACAAAGCCCAAAATAGAGGAGCAGCCTTCTCGAGGTGATGTAAGACATGTAATTTCTTCAGGCTGTCAGCCATAAATGGCACATCCCATCTGAGGTTGTGAACAGTCAGGAAGGACAGAATTAGAGCTATCTCAGTTGGACCTTTAAATGCAGTAATGATATAGAAGAGAATATAGAAATATCATCAAGCTGCTGAAAAGAGGAGCAGCCAGCAAGACAGGAGCCAGAGCAGAAGGAAAGCAGTGAGAGGAAGGAGAATTAATTTCCTGGAATATGTCTTGAATTTGGGGAACTTGCTATGTATTTTCCATGTAAGAATCTTAACCAGGGTAGGTCACTAAAGCCACACTCCTGCAGTGTGCATCAAAGGTGGCTGCCCTCCTTTCCTAGGTCCCCTTTGAGTGACCTTTTACAAAAGGAGATACAACAGGAGCCAATAGGTTGTAGAGATACTGAAGCAATGTCCTGGCACCTTAAAATCTAATTTTTCTAAGAGAATGGGCAGTTTTGGTCCACAGCTGCCACCTCCCACCTCATTTTCTAACTGTCCAGATTTTAGACATCATCTCTTGCCAGTGGAAACTGGCAAATACAGCTTTTGTGTCCACTGGAACATATTCAGCCTCCGGTTTGAGGACAAGGGGATAGCTACAGGATGAATGTGCTGGCTGCCCAGATGGAGCATGCATCCATGTCCTGAATCCCTCTTAAGAAGCTATCTGCAGTATATGGCAAAGAAGTTTAAAAGCTTGCCTACAGATAGAGGAGATAGAGGAAAAATGTTGTATTTGTATCATTTAATCTACTTTTATCCCTTCTCTCATCCGAGTCACAGAGGCTTATTTCACTTTTTTCTTCTAATTCCACCTCTTAGGATGCACAAAAATATTATAATATTATTCTTTGTTAGAGTACCTGGCAGCCCAGGTACTCAACCAGAGTTGAGTTCTTTCCAAGGTTCAGATATTCCTCCTCCAGGCATGCAGACCGACAGCCTGCTTTGGGGATGGTCTGATCACAGAATCTCAAAATGGTTTGGGTTGGAAGTGACCTTAAAAATCACCTGGTTCCACCCCCCTGCCATGGGCAAGGACACCCTCCACCAGATTGCTCAGTTATATATAATTTACTCTTTGGTACAGCCACACATAAATCCTAGAAAGAAAACATTTTATTCTGCAAAACAACTCAAAACAACAATGGCAAGTGATTCTGCAGGATCTCCCCAGAGAGTGGGGGCTTTTTAGTGGCAAAGGGGACCTGAAGCAGGGACTTGGCTTTCAGGTTTTTCATGCAAGAACACATATTGGAGATGCACCATGAAGTCCTGAGTGTGTTGGATAGTTCAGGTTTTTTGAGTCAAAAGAATTCTAGAAGCCCATGAGGCAGAATAAATATTTCAAATATGCCAAGATGGAAGCAGACAGCAGCAGAAGGAGAGGAGCTGGACAGATTTTCCATATGGTAGTCCAATGCCTGGCCTTCCTTTCTGCAAAAAGTGCTGTTCTTTCAACAATTTAATGAGCTTTTTGGGTGCTATCCAACCGTTGCGACTTTTGTGACAGCTGTCAGCTTTTCTTTCCCGTCTTTAGTACACACTTGCGTAGCCATGCCTGTTCATTTACTCTGGTTATGTTTTTACTTCTCTGCAACACTTTACCTTCAAAAACACCCCTTGACAGTGGCAAAGTTCCTTTCTGTGTTATATTTTGACATAAAATATTGAACCTATTTGGCTTCATTTAACAAAAAAGGGCTACTCCTGTGGATCCCATCACCAACAATTTCACTGCACTGTCTCTCCTAACTTTACATGCCTGTAGTGAAGACATTAGATATTATTTACTCAGACTACTGTACCTTTTCAGTTATAGTTTGTACAGGTAGGCTGTTGTTAAGGCACTTTCTTCAGGACAAGATCACCTACACCATTCCCTGGATGTGCCTCCTTCTCTCTACCATGGATTATGGTGTTTTCAAAACTCAGCAAAAGAAAATGTGTCCCAAAGAATACACTACAGACACCTACAGTCACTCTGGCAAATTCCACGCAGCAAGTCCTTTCAACAGCCTTAGTGTGCATTGGGATTAGTCCCCAGAAACCTCTGATCTTCTCCTTGTTCAGTGTCTGAAGATTTGCTCTTATGAGATGCCCATCTTTTTATTTCAAAAGTAAGCACTTTGAGTGATCCAGGCAAGGTATTTCTGAGGTTTTGTTAATCAGGAATTCAGTATGTACTACCACCTAGATATTTGTATATAGATATATAAAATGTGAGGGTGCAAGCTCTCATTTCTGATTTATGAGCATCTCAGTTAATTTAGAGGCTTTATGGCCCTTAGTATATTAGTTGAATACTTCGCGTTACTTGTATTAAAACTGTCCAGAAATACAACTGGCAAGTAATTGCAGATGAGCTTTAGCAACACCAAATCACAGAAAAAGAAAGGTCAAGCCACTCTGTAGGCCTTTTTCATCATTAAAGGCGTGATTCAAATACTCCTGCTTTTAATGATATTTTCCATCGAGTTCAGCAATTTTTAGAGTGAGGCCATAACTGTTGTGTGTTTACTGGTAAATTTTCTTCCTGAAGAAGGAATTTTTGTGGGAATTAATTACACTAATGGAAATTACTGCTGTGGTCTTTCACTGCAGCAGCCTGAGATGAATGATTATAAGGGGTGCCACTTGAACTGCTAACATTATCTATTTAACTGTGTTAAATAGATAATGAAGTAGCATTTATTTAAATATGCATTAAATGCATTAAATTGTATAGCAAAAAGTCAAGATACAAACTCAGTGGAGTTTAAAGAAATCTTACTGCTGGACCACAGGGTTCTTTTTACAATTAAAAGAAGAAACTACAGAGCATGTGTTTCTGTGAAGGAAGTTACTGGGCACAGGACGGTCGTGATTCACAACATCACAGCCCGCTAATTAATATATAATACTTTTCTGAGTTTTAGTGAGGGAGTAAAGGGTTTGAACTCAAGAAGACTTTCAGTGTCACAGAGAGCAAAGTGAAAAACTCAGATAAAGGCAAAACTGAGTATCAAGGTCCAGCCAGAATAAAGACTTACAGGGCTGTCTCGTACAGGAATTAAAGGCACCTGCAATTTATGGAGGTGAAATCTTGACTTTTTTAGCTTCCCTGTGCAATTTATGGTAGTGAACACTTGACTTGTTTAGCTTCCCCATCACGTCATTAAAGATTTCTTATTAAAGTTACGGCTTTGGAGGCTCAGAATCTGTCCAGCTCAGATCTGCATCGTTCTGATACCAATTTTATCAGACAATGCACTGCAGTGTTCTGCAAATCAAGTTTCCTTTCCCAATGAAACGTGGTTTTTTATGCCTTCTTGCCAACAATTATCTTTTTGTTGTCTTCGCATATTAACCTTTACTGCTTGAGGTCTTCACCTACACACAATGCCTCATGCTGTCACCGACTGCCATGGCCGCTCTTCACCTCACCTTGTTGTTGGCTCCAAAGAATTTAGGGGTAAGTGTGGAAGAGAGGAAGTCCTGCTGTCTTCATTCCGTGTGGTGCAGGTCGTGAAGGTTGTTCTTCAAGCACCAGAAGGAATTGATGTGTTTTAGCATTTTGCCATCTATGTGGATGTCGGTTTCTTACTCGCAAGCTGCATGTACCTAAATACCTGAATGTCATAACATTTTTTTAAAAAAGGAAAGTGAGTCCACCATCAGAAATAGCAACTGCATTGTGGGTGGTGCTCAGACCCTTGCAAGAAATAATGCAAGTGGAGAATTACAAGAAGTTACTGAAGTAACTGGCAAAGAATGGCAGAGAACAGTGAAGTTCATCTTACCACCTGACAGGTGGAAAGTCATCATGTAGCTGACTTCACAGCATGGAGAATGTTTATTATTGTTTGCAAAGGTCACAGCCATTGTGATCTATTTAGACCAGAATGCTAGTCTGGATCGCCTTCCTGGAGACAGAAGTCCTGCACTATCCAGTGGATTTCAAGAATGACAAGGGTCCAAGTCCTGTGGAAAAAATAGTCATTTGCACTGGTGCATTAAGATTTAACTGAACACCAGATAAAGTCTAATACTAATGTCTATATTTCACTGTGCAGGAGGCCAGGATAGCCAAATATGGCCATAATTTTTCATTTACACTTCATGCCTTACACATTCCTCATTGATTCCAAGAAGGAAAAATCCCTTTCTGTTCCCATGTTGGATCTGTCAGTAACACAGGACTCCCTCTGATTTACCTTCATTTGATGCTCTTGAACCCAAAGCAAATTGCAAATAACATGTTGAAGAAATCAAGGCTTCGCAGGTAGACAGTTCCGTTCCACTACCTACAATTGGAAACTTCTTCATCCTGATAAGTAATGATCCCTTTACAACACAAACGCATTGTTTGTTCCTTTTCTGGAAAGCACAGAGCACTCTTCCTGCCTTACAGGTTTAGGCAGAGGACTGTTTTCAGCCCTGGTACCCAGAGGACAGTTGCCATGTGGCCAGGGGGTAGGAGGACTGACCTTCAACCAGCAACAGTTGAAGCAGAAGAAATTTGTCAGAAAGAGGATTTTAATGGTTTTGAAGATGGGAAAACTACTTACACTTCAAGTTGCTGCCACATTAGGTTTCCTCCTTCAGCCCTCAAAGGCTTGTGATAGCTTTTCATCTAGAGATTCAAGACTCAGGATGGAAGGACAAGAGGAATTCCCTAACCAGAAATCCTCTTTGGTATCTCTTTGGTAGCTTGTGTATGTTCTCAGCCACATAGCTCTCCTTCCCTTGCTTGTAATTTGAAGAGGGTTTCACCTGCCTGACAGCAGCATTAGCCCTTTTTTACAGGAAGCAAGCAGAAGAACTTGCTGGATGAAGGGACTCCATCTGGAACATCTTTATGGCTGCTTTGTGCTGCTGAAGTGGAATTGGAAACAGTGATCTACTGCCTTGTGCGAATTACATCCCTTCTTTTCCCTCAGTCTACCTATTTTCCCTACAATAATTTACACTTTCTACCTTACAGTTCTCAGTTCTCCCAGAATAAATCGCAGCTCAAAGATCTCTCTGTCCAGAAAACTCTTAGAATGCTATTAAGAAACAAGGATAAACACACTTGCAAGTTCCTATTCTCCAGAGTGTGCTTCTCACAGAGCTCTTTGCATTGCCCAGCAGCTCAATCATCAGGACAACCGTCAGAAATTAACCACAGACTCCAGTCCCCAGTCTCATCTCTGAGCTGAACGGCTTTTCCAACAGACAAAGGAGCAGAGCAGGTCTTACATTTAATTATTAGCACTCACACAGGGACCATGAACACAAAGATTCGTATTTTTGAGCAGAGACCTAAGTCACAGTTTCCTTTCACATATTCCCTGTTTCAGTGAAGAGAATAAATTCTAAACTGTCAGCAGCAGATTGTGTACTTGTGTCCAGATTGAAGCTACTCATTGATTTCAGTGCAGCTTTCAGGTTTTACGCCAACTAATGACCTCTCTGAGCTGGATTCAAAGTGACAGAATTTTAAGAAAATGTGTCATTATCCTGGCAAGGAAAGAATCAGCTCCACTGACGATTTTTGCAACAGGGAAGCAAAAACATTGATTCAAATGTATGCTGCAAACACCCTCTACTGGTGGCCCTGGGAAAGTCTCAGCTTCTGAAGCCTGAACATGTAGGACAGTTCCTGATCAAAATTTCCTCTTCCAGAAGTTGAGCTGTGAATTTTCATGTGCTAAAATCTGAAATTCATGTTCATCACTGTGAATAATTTTCTTTCATCTCCCTCTGCACCCCATAAATATTCACTAGTTAGTTTTCAAAAACTCTTGCAGATAAGCAGGGAAAGCCCATGAACTGTTTTATATTGGTTTGGGGTTTTTTTATTACTATTATTTCATTTGTTGTGTTCATTTTCCCCTGAAACTTTGCTTCACGTTTCCAATTGCTTTTGTTTTGTCACTGGGCTATGAGGAATCTATTAGTGGCTGGGAGACCACCTAAACGTGTGGGTTACATAAGGCAAAGTAAAATGCTATTGCTTTATGTGCTAGCAACGGAAGTGTCATTGTAAAACAGCAGATTTCTAAAACCACATCAGTTCTTCACTTAATGTTACCCTGCTCCAGTGATTAGCAACTGAAACTGAGCAGATTTTCAGGATTCTGCAGCAGTTGCCTGGCAGAGATCGTGCTGGCAATTCTGCTGATACACGAGGTGCCCATTAAACACTGCACTTGGTGTTATACCAGGTAACCAGCACTGTCGTGGGAGTGAGCTACTAAAACCTTTTGCACCATAGCTTTTCCTCAGAAGTTGTTGTAGAAGTTAGGAAAGCAGTTCAGCCGTGTTCCTCCTTTCTATACCCTATCTAAATTAAAAATCACTATTGTAGGTGGTGGTAAAAGCTGAATCCACATTAGCTCTGTCACTGCAGTGAGTGGTCACTGGCACTGCACTCAGCTACATACTGGATTGTCTTTTTATTTCCCTCAAAAAAATAGTTCATGGAGTTGAATTTGGGCACTGAAGAGGCCAGCAGAATGAATGATGAAATGCTTCTCATGAGTTGAGATCGTGATTAGAAACAGAGTTCCCAAAGCATTTTTCCTCCAGTCCAATTTCAAGATGCACAGAATGGTTCTGAACCAGACTCAGTGAGATAGCTGCTGCACCCCACCAATCAGGTGCTGGGAAGGCATTTCCTAGATTTCAGTTACATTCAGCTTGTAGAAAACAGCCACAATTTCCCTTTCCAGTAGTTGCTCTGTTCAGGTGGTCCTTGTCTCCTAACAGGTCCCAGCAAGCTCAGACTCCATGGGATCAGAAAGCAATATCATACTGCCTACTTTTTTGGAGCTGAGACCATAAATTTTCTGTACTGAACACCTGAGGTTCTTACTGCAACTGAACGTGATGCAAACTTCAAAATGGTACTAAACAAAACCAGGTCATCAAGGGGGTAAAAGTCCTTGAGGCAAATCATTCAGCTTTGCAGCACTGAAAAGTCATAAAAAGCCAGAACCTGCTAGAAAGACCTCAAAACCCCACAGTCCCACAGCCTTGAGTGTGTCACGATTAACTGCTAGCAGCATCTCCTGCATTTTCAGTTTTAAATCGCAACCTGCACAGGAGATTTCTGGGCCTGTTTCCCTTCAAGTTGGGATCTAGGTGTTCTCCTCAGCTGTCAGCATTGAGTGCAATGGCAATGCATTACATAAAATTGAATGTGCCAAGTTATGCAAAACCCCTGTCATTCAGGATTGTGTTTTCCTATTTCTGCTGCTGTGGTTTCATCACATTGGTGTTTATCATGTTGGTATTTTCATGCATAATTGGCACTCCAAGCCATAGATGTGTACAGATGCCTAATTTGTCTTAACATTTTCCCAAATAAAACAAGTTCTCCACTTCCCACTCAGCAGATGTAACAATAGCAGACAGAATCCAAGAAGATCTGGAAGTAAGGGGCCAAGCCGAGGGAACTGGTAGCTGGAGTGTTTGCTTTCAGCAGCAAGAAGCACAAACATCATTTGTCTGGGAGCACTGTGTTATGCAAAGCACAGAAGACTCTGAGAAGTCCCAGAGCTTGTGCTGGCACTGTCAGAGAAACTGGATGTACTGTAAAGCTCTTGTGTTTCCTTAAGCACTACATGGCCTCCCTGTCTCAGGGCTCAAGTGACCCAACAACCATTTCACCTCCTCAGTGCTTGGCAGCATTCACATTTCCCTTTGTTTTCTTACACAGTGCAAGAAAACATTGCCTCTTGTTTGTTTCCTTACCCATGCTACGTTTTCTTCAACAGTGAGACTCATTCTTGGAAATGCTGGGCACGGTCCATGTGTCCTACGGTAGATACTGTCCTGAGAGGTCACAGGGACAGCAGTGTTCACAGGGACACCAGTTCCAGAAATCAAGGCTCTTTAGCCTTTCTCCTGCACCTTCATCCTCTACTTCCCAGCAGCATATCCTAGTCATCCCTCCCAAGACTGCTGCCTTCACAGAAGATGGGACATCCTCCTGAGCCATCCATCCCTGTCCTGTGCACCAAGATCCTCTGGTCTTGTCATTCCACAGCCCTGAACCTGTGAAATCCAAGCACTCAGTACTCAAGACAAGTGCTCAGGCCCCTCTGGCTCCGTGTCCCACTCATCTCTTGAGTCGGCCCCAAACACTAAACCAGGTCCAAATGGGATATCACCATGTGCATCATCACAGCTTCATGTGCAACAGCTTCCTCACGGTAGAGTGTGGAGGTGGTTCTAAAACTTCGGAGTGCACCTAAAGAATGGCCACTCATGGTATACACCATTGCTTCAGGTATAAAACTCAGTTCGCTGACATTAAATCCATGATCTCCAGTATCTGAGATACAAAAATGGTACTGTTAGCTGCTGGAGCTGTCACGTTTTTTAGGAGAGCCACTAACCAGCAGCACTAAATAGGTTTTTAACTAGCTTTTAACAAATAAAATACATCAGCAGTTAATAGCTTTTCAAATAGCTACTCAATTGATATGTTCATACCCTTGTTGTTAGACTGCCCAGGCTGTTGGTGTTTCCCTGCTCAAGCTCACAGCCAACTGCAGTTGGCTGTGGTGGCCTTCCCAGATAACACTCAAAGGGCTGGTTGCTTGATAAACACTAATGGGTCTTCAGAAGGGGGTTCCAGGAGAAATTCCTTCACCATAAGGATTGTCAGGCATTGGAATAGGCTGCCCAGGGAAGTGGTGAAGTCACCATCCCTGCAGGGGTTTAAAAGACCTGTAGATGTGCCTCTTGGGGACATATGTTAAGGATGGGCTCGGCAGTGCTGGATTAGTGGTTGGGGTCTGATCTTTAGGGTCTTTTAAGCCTAAACAATTCTGTGATTCAGTGATCTGACAGTTAAAGAAATTTAAATATCTTTATTTGAGATCCTGCTATTTTGCAATATCTGTACCCATAACAATCTTCACATCTTGTTCAATGAACATCAAGCCAGGACAATTGTGGTAATGATCTTCTTGGGACAGAGTGCCTGAACACTGTTGCCTCAAAGTCTCCCTCCAGGTCTAAACAAATCTTATTCTTTCCACTTCTTAGACCCATAGATGTCCGATTTCGGAGGGACTTTGTAAGGCTATCTAAGCTGAGTGCCAAGAAAACTCATGTCTGGAGATGGATCTGTAGCTATTGCATTCATTTATTTTTAATCAGCCTTGAGTCACCAACAAACTTCCAGGTGTTCTGGATGCAAAAAGTGTCAACATTTCCTAGTGCCCTTTACCTGCTTTGTGATGGTTATTCACCTTTGACACTAACTGAGCTTTGAATGAAGAAACACAGTATATACACAGAAGAAGAGAATCCACGTAGTAGAAATTACTTTAATTTCAACAGCTATTTCTTCCAATAAGCTGGTCTTTATATTTGCAATTACTAGTATAAAAGTAATACTACCTTCTCCTGAAAAATGAGTTTAAAAAACTGTGTAGAATCCATTATTCATTATTCGAATGCTTTTTCAGACTTCATGATTTCTCTGAAGCCCTAGGCATTAATATTCTGTTACTGGTTTATAGAAAACAGAAAGACTCTTTCAGTATAAGACTTTCAAAACATAAGAAACACAAAAGAAAGAGAGCATGAGAAACAGAAAATATTAGAAAAAAGAGACAACTAATAAAGCAAGATTCACAGCAAAAGTATGGCATTTACCTATCCTGTCAGGACACAGATATTTGTGGTTTCAGTCTTGTCACATAATCTTCCCAGGAGAGGGCTACAGAAGGTAAGAAAGCAGCAATGACAAGTGATGAGTCTTGTTTCCATCCTGAAGTTTTTATCTTCTGTTGAAGCAAATAACCTGTAGCAAATTATCAGTGAAGTGCTTTTGACAGCATTTTGCACTGTCAATCTACAGACCTGCAAGCAAAGCTTTTCCTCGTGTAGATAAGCAGCAGTAAGAAGAAGACAAGTCCTTGAAAGACATAGGGGATTAGAACAACTATTAACATTTATCCTTTATAAAAGGAGTTGATCAAATACAAAGTTGCAGACTCATAATGATGCTTAAGAAAAAGCAGAGATTACCAGAAGCAGGTAGAGCACTGGATATAAGGAATCGCTGAACAACTCTCTTACACAGGCTTCCCAAGACTTCCCACCAGGCATGTGGTGTTGCTAGAGACAGGATATTAAGCCAGATGGACTTTGGATCTAATAAACATTCCAGTGTTGTCATCATTTGGGGTGAAATTTGACAACATGCCCAACTCAAAGCAAAGTGGGCAGTCCTCAGTAAAGGATTTGGGATAGAAAATGGCATAGAGGTGCAGTTTACTGTTTTTGTACCAGCCTTTCTCATTCAGGCTTAAAAATTTAGCCAAATGCAGACATTGATGACAGTCTGAGTGAGAGATGCTTTTCGGTGAAGCCAGACTTTATCTGCAGATCAGATGTTGCACTGCAGTTGGCATTGCTAGATGGGCCACAAACTTCACAACAAACACCTAGGTTGACTTGGAAAATGCCAGTGTGGTTCAGTGTTGGGCCTCAATGGGGTTTTCGGTCTCTTCACTGAAACTGCCAAGAAATAAAACGTAAAAAAATTAGTCCTGACTGTGGTGATGATCTTCTTGGGACAGAGTGCATGAACCCCACTCCAAGTTCCTTTGTTAATCGTGTCATCTTCAGTGTCTCAAGACTGGGGCTGGCAGCATTGTGCTGGAAGTCTCCATGATGTATTGTCACAGCCCAACTCCTGTTATTTATGTCTTCTGGCACTTGAATGCTGCTCCCACACTTCCAGGCAAGAACACTTCCCTCTGTGCCCACCGTCCTTCTGGCACAGCACTATGGCCAGCTTCAGATGGAGGCACAGCTTGCATTGCTTGTCCCATATCCATCTACACCAGAACACATAAAAAATAATATGCCAGGACTCCCTCCATACCCACAGACTTGGAATTAGCTGCAGATCTCATTCCTGGCTTGCAACACGGATCAGATCAGCAGAATACAAGGTAGTAACCACCTGTCCGCTTTTCAGGTAAAAATTACCAGAAATACAGAATGTTCATAGCTTCCATGACATCAGAAACACCATCCAAAAGACCTTTTTCTGTTCCTTTTCAGACTAAATTGGGTGACTGTAAGTTTACATCCTACCTCTGCTATTCTTAAAAAAATCTACAAACACTCTTTAATCCATAGGGTCATTGAAGAGGAGACCGGGAAAGGTCTTTTTATGGCTTTGTGCTGCCCTGCACTCTGTTCTGCTTAGATGATAATGCAGAGGCCAGATGGACTGGCAGAATGCTTCTTTGCTTGGTCTTTGCTAAGCAGAGCATGGCTGTGTTGAGATCAACTTTGCAAGCTGCTGTGATGTCAGTGAGCTTCCTGGGAAGCAAATACAGCATAACTGCTTCAGCCTTAGCTCTGTTTGGCTTGCTGTGCTCAGAAAGCTTGGCCTGTTAGAGGCTAGTGGGTTGCTGAAAGCTTTTTAATTAGTGTGGCTTGGCAGCACTCAGCCAGCTCAAGGAAATGCTTGGCATAGTGGAAGATGCTGCCTGACTCCTCCACGGCAGCTTGAGACTTTCCCCATGCATCACTAAACACTCTAAAGGCAAACAGAAACTTTAGAAAGAGGGGTCTGTGAAACCTGAACTGGGCTCCTTGGGGCTACAGACTGTGGAGTCAGTTCAGAAAAGGGCAGGGCACAGAACTGCAGAGTCTGCGTGTATCCATGGTTGCAGTCTGGGCTGTGCAGAGGAGAATTCTCCTTCCTTCTCCTTTTTTGGTGTACACAACCTTTCAGGCCTCAGTTTGTCTGTGAGGAGTGGCAGCGAAGACTGTGATACAGTGTCTAGGCTTCTAGAAATGAACTGGGGGTGCTACCCTTCTGCAGAAGACTGAATTTCATCCCTAAGGAGTCAGTAAAACATACTCTGCCAAAACAAATGTAGGCTGTGTATCCTTTGCTGGCTACCCAGAGCCTCAGAAGGTGGATTGTAGCCAGCCCAGAGGCTTCTCATAACACTTCCTGAAACATTGTCTGTTCTAGAGACAAATAATCCCAATAAACACCTAGATTTGGGTGTTCAGGGTGTTTCATGGGGATTGTTTTTCACATCTGAAGAAAACCCTGAGAGTACCCAGACAGGCTGTTTAGTCACCTGGTGAGTATTTCCAGGCTTTTCCTGGGGGGTGGAAAGCTGCCTGCAGGACAACACCCAGAGAGGCAGGTCCACGAACGCTGAAGATTTCTGAGCAACCATTTGCACACTAGGCCCGAGATACTAGATGTGATGGGAGGCAAATGGCTCTCCTAATCTTCTCCTGTCCTCCTCTCAGCTCCACCACCCATCCCAAGGGTTTCGGTTCGGCACAGTGCGGGAGAGCAGCGCAGAGGACTACGTGAGGCAGAGCTTCCCGGAGATGCACGAGTACATGCGGCGCTACAACGTCCCTGCCACCACCGACGGGGTGGCCTACCTGAAGTGAGCCCCTGCACGCAGCACCACAGCTGCCCCCCTGGCCAGTTGTTATGATCTGGTTGTTAAAATTGTTGAAAGAGATGCCCAGATCTCTGGGACGGAGAGACAGATTAAGTAGAAAATACCACCACTCCATGGATCCCATGTCCCATTGATCCTCTCCTTCTGATCTTCCCGGTGCTGAGGGTCCCACAAAACGTGGGAGTTCAATGGATTAATACACATTTGGGCTAGGTGGGAGTGCCCAGGTACCTCACCTGGGTATGGGGCTGCTGTTAGGCAAGGGCAATGTATCAACTCTTTGCAGGTTTCTGAGCTTGGGAGCCCTTTGTCAAGCAGTGAGAAACATTCAGAAAAAAGCATCCAGTCCAAGCAAAAGCTGCTATTCAGGTTCCTCAGTGTGGTGGGAGGAAGGGAGGTTCTCAGAGAGGAACCTTAATTTATCATTAAAATGAATAAAAGAAGTACTAGACTGGTAAAAAGTAATAAAAGTCGTGTTACTTTAGGGAATCGTGGTGTCGGTGTGCCTCAGAGACATTTGTGCTTAACAGTCTGGGGGTCACACAGCTCTTCCAGGAAACAGGAGAGGTGGTAATAAGCCTGAAATCATTCATGCATTTTATCTTAGAAGCTGCCTGGCAGATGGCCTGAGAACTTTTCACCAGAAGTTTTTTCCTGTTGTTTCCTGTTTATGTATTTTTTTCCCAGACCCATCCTATTGATAATTAAGACATTTGGCAGTTCTTTGGGTCAAACTGGAGTCAGTGGGTTGAAATCAATGAAGTAATCACATCAGGAGAACACCCAGACTTTTAAGGGGACAGGAGTGGAGGGCGCAGTCCCAGGATCAGATGAGAACAGGCGCTGCAACTGTTCGTTTGTGTCATTATTTTATCCAAGCATGCTGTTCAGAAATGATTATTTTAGTAAAATTCGGTTATCCATGTTCATAAAGACAACACAAGGAAAAGCTGAATTGGGTGAAGGAAATAATTTACCTCATATTCAAGGAGAAAGGAGAAGAAACACCTTTGAATAAGTTATCCTTCTGTGTTTTCGCTCTAATATGCCCAAGTTTAACATCACAAAGAAACCAAGACAGCAACAGTATTTTAGCAATTTTTGATCTTTTCCTCTAAAGCTTTGTGCTCATTTTCACTTGAGTCACAGTCCAACATTTTGTAGTGATTTTTGTCTTTCAGAACAATAGTATTTTGTGGGAGCAAATTAAGTCCTAAACACACTGACTGCTGTTAATGGACAAAGTTTGCATTTCATGCACAATTCCCTCCTTCAAAATATAAATCAGTTTTCATTTTAAGTGCAGATGTGCAAATAGCAGTCCCTGGTCCCTGTTTTCATACTGCAATCTTCCAGAAAACTGCATAGATAAATGTTCAGTGAGTGTCACTTAGACTGTGAAGTGGCTGTGTTTCTGACTTTGATGTTGAATACAGGCATGATCCAGAGAAACTTGATGCCTTCATCATGGATAAAGCACTCTTAGATTATGAAGTGTCAATAGATGCTGACTGCAAGCTCCTAACTGTGGGAAAACCCTTTGCTATTGAAGGTAATAACCAGTTTTATATCACACTGCTCTGTTTCTTATGCCGAATTTGCTTTGTTGTGCTGTCGTATTCGCAGTGAAAATATGGAGGTGAAACTGAGGACCGCTTGAGGATTATGACAAAATCCTTAGTGACTGAGCAGAACAAAAACTCCAGCCTTTTCTTGTCGTTTTTTGAGCTCTCAGATCACTGGTACCACCTGTTTCAAGGCCAGGTTGGATGGAGCTTTGAGCAACTTGGTCTATCCCACGGCAAGAATTGAAATTAAATAATCATTAGGGTCCCTTCCAGTCCAAACCATGCTGTGATTCCATGCCATGCTCTATATAGAAATTATTCCAAGTGCTCAGACAGTCTGTCTCCAGACAAATAGGAGGCACAGTCCATTTCCCTGCTCACTATGAAATAAAGAGGCGCCTGAAATGAGGCTTCTCTTCTGCCAGCTCGCTTTGTTGACATGTGTTCAAAACCCAGTTCAAACATGTTCAAAATGCGGTTCTGCAGTTTCACTCTCAGCTGAAGCAGACAAATACTGTTCCCATTTTAAAGGCCAGCTCAAGATTCCCACTGAATCTGTAGCTGAGAAGGGAGCCTGCCCTGGTGCATGGCCTCCTGCAGCTTCGACGAATTAGCAAGGTCAGCTCAGAAGGCAGCCTGAAAGCAAGGCTAGTGTGAAGCTGCTTCCAGCATGGATGAGCACGTGGGCAGCAGACTTCAGGAACCACTTTTGTGATAGATGGCCAGTGGAAAGGACTGGTGCTTCCATTTTCCTCCTCTCCAAGGGCAAGTGCCCCAACTGCTCCCATCATACGTTAAAACAGCCTCCTTCAGAAACCTGATAAATCCCTTTCAGAAAGGTCAGCTCTGCTGAAATAAAACCAAAAGCTTCCACAACTTTAAATCAAGTAGATCAGATTTCAATATAGAAAAAGAAACAAACAAATAGACCCTGAACTATATGATTTTGGATGACTGGACTTCATATCACCCAATTACAAAAAAGGTATGCTGAAAATGTGATATTTATGAGTCTTAGCTGTGCTAGGAAACAAATCCTGTGACGTGAGCAAATTTATTCAGGTGGAATTACAGGCACAATGTAAAAAACTCAGCAGCAAGGGAGACTGTTGCATTCTGGGAACATTTATCATCTCATCACTCATTGAAAAGCGAGCCACTGTCATGACAAATTCAGCACTTGTCTGTTTATGAGGGTTTTTTTCTTTCTTCCTGTGTTGTTGTGGGTTTTTTTAAGGAGACAGCCTGAAATTCTGAATTCTGAACTGAAAAACAAAAATCCACAGTGGACTAGGAATTAATCTCTGCAGGCAATTGGCATGCAAATGTGTCTTCAAGGCATCAGTTGTATTTGTTTAGAATTTCTAAAGTCAAACCCCAGATTCTGCAAATAGAAATACCATATTCACAGTTACTGAATTCATTTTCACTTACACTGAGTTCTTTACCAGCACTTTAACATGGTGAAAGACAACACGGTGGCTAAAAACTGCATTTATTAGTATCTGAAAGTCCCTGTCAGTGCCAGAGCAGAAGTGCGTGAACTGAAAGCATAGCCCCTGGGCTTTAAATTGCTGTATAATAACAAAGATTGGTCCTGTATATATTTACATGCATACAGCTCCTCATCAGAAAATATGTAGGAAGAAAATGTCACATCTGACACCACAGTCACATCCACCACTTTAACAATGCAAGGGGATCACAGAATGGTTTATGTGACATTTAGGCCCTTCTGCATTGCTGAAAGAATGCATGGCAAGGGCATGAAAAAGTCTGTGTTTCTAGAGAAAAGATTTATTCATCTGTTGCCTCCATTTAAAGTTTTTGAACCTCCAGTTTTACATATTTCTTGTGTGGCCATAATAATTTTGAATTTGCTTATTCTGTTTATATTGGGTGACTTTATTTTGGACAAAAAAAGGTCTTAGCATTCTCAGACCACAGTAAGCCAGGTTTGAGCTGGCTGGATGAAATAGAGTACCAGCGTGCTCTTCCACACTGAAATGAACATACTTCAGCAAAAACCAAACAGGAAAGAGAGAGGTGATTGTACTGTTCTCCTTTCTAGGATATGGCATTGGTCTTCCCCCCAACTCTCCACTCACCTCAAACATCTCTGACCTGATCAGCCAGTACAAATCTCATGGCTTCATGGATGTTCTGCACGACAAGTGGTACAAGGTTGTTCCTTGTGGGAAACGAAGCTTCGCCGTCACGGAGGTAAGCAATGAACTTGGGTCACCTAAGTGAGGCTTTGTGCCAGCTGACAATTATTTCCACTCATTCCTAATGACGTGCCCAAATGGCAGGGAAGGTGGCAGCTGAAGGGAAGGAGGAGACTTCGAAGACAAGAGCTGCCAATCTGGGCAGAAGTCAGATCAGAGCAGGAGGAGAACGTCAGTGGGACTGTGCTGCTGAGTGAGGCACCAGAGAGCTCCTCTGGAGACAAGCAGGGCATGAAAGGGCAGTAAAAATCCTGATCTGGCATAGTGTATAGCAAACCTGTCTGATTCCACTCAACTGTGTGTGTATCACCATCCACAGAGAGAGGGGGAACTCAGGACATCCTGAATTTCTAATACACCCTGACCGCTTCCTAACATGGGTGGCAGCTACCTGTACCAAAGATATGATTTCAGGCTAGACATGGTCTGCTAAGATTACATGCCAAGAAGAGAGCAAGAGTAGGTCTCACTCCCATGTAGATATGTGGGAAATGGAAGTAAATCTTCATGGATGTACATCAAAGTACCAAATCAGAGGAGTTACGCCAGCTCATGAGAGCTGAAGAGGTAGGCCATTATTTAAGAGAAAAACATGACTCTTACCGGAATAGCAGTTTTTCCTCAAGTTCCCCAAACTGTCAAGTGAAAAACAAAGATAAAATGTTGAGGAATCAAAAGCATCAGCAATGTTTGAAGCTTAAAGCATATTCTTTTAGCTCAGGGTCTTCCAGGAGGGGTAGGTTACGAATTCTCACTGATACAAAACAGTTAGGTCTCTGCTGTCTCATTCTCAGAGTATTCAGCCAAATGCCCACACTGTATGTTCCCTGAGAAAGTGGCAACATTCTCCTATCAAAGAGAAGCCCAGTTTCCTGGGGCTCTGACTCCCACTTTTCAGTGGTCACCTGAGTATCTCATCTGCAAACCTCTGGCTGCTGACTAAATCACTAGAAAGCTAGCATTTTTCAGAGATACAACAAAGCAAATCTTTATTTGGCATTTTTAATACATAATTTGTTGGGGTATTTCTGCATATCTTACTACATCTTTTACTCTTTCATTACAGTTGTGTCAGTAGGAAAGAAATTATATTTTAATACCAGGTATTCACAGAAGAAAATTCAATTTATTTTTATCCAACTTACTCATTTTTTTCTTTTTTTATGTGATTAATTCAACACAAGAAAGCAAACAAACAGTAGTGAATATTCACTGCTCTTTCATCTAAAAGGGTAATTGTCTCTTTAAAATAGCACTTCCTTCAATGATCTCTTGTTACTCTATATTTTAACAAGTCTTTTGAATTAAATCTCAGGAAGATTACAAGGTGGTAATGGTGTTAATTACCTCAATGGTCTTAAAACTCAAAATTCTTACAGCAGTGAAAACTTACCTACCTAATAAATCCCTAGTGATATGACATAAGGAACTTCCTCTAATCGTGTCTTACCCCAGAGGATTCATCTGGGGCTTTATGCTCTCTGTTCTTAGTCACAGAATAAATTCCAGTTAAAAGTATAGTTTTAATTAGTACTGATTTTCTCCCAGAACATATGGTTGCTTCTTTAAGTCTGTAGAGTGAGGTGCACAGAGCCCCTGCGAGGGGCGTAAGATGATCCACTGGGCTGCAGGAGTAAAGTATTAGAACCTGAGTAATACCTACCTATAAAAATTGCAAATAGATGTATATATATGGAGTTCCTTGCTCAGAAAGTTACCAATAGAGGTGCATGATCAACAAAAGATTCCTCAAGGCCTACCAACAAAGGGAGAGGAGGTGGGAAAAAAATCTGCTGAAAAGAAAATTCAGGTTTTGTCCTGTGAATAGTCCCGTGGAATTCCTTTTTTTTTTTTTTTTTGCAGTTGAATAGGTTTTAACCACAGGATTTTAAGGGAGGCCTTAAGCATGGGGTCACAGCTGGAGGACATGTTGTGCTTTAAAGTAATTCAGTCTTTTGAGTATAACCTCCATGTGAAGTCCAGAAAGAAGAGCAAGTTGTCTGACCATAGTCTATTTGATCTTCAGTTGCACTAATTCAGCATGCACATCTGAGTTTTTTGTTCAGAAACTAAAGTCCAACAAGTTGATTGAGGTATCTGAATGGAAGGACTCAGTTCATGAAGTTCAGCAAGGCCAAGTCCAAGGTCCTGCACCTGGGCTGGGGCAATGCCAAACGCAGATACAGGCAGGGCACAAATACAGAATGGATTGAGAGCAGCCCTGGGGAGAAAGACTTGGGGTTTTGATGGATTGGAAGCTCAAGATGACCTGGCAATGTGCTCTGAGAACCCAGAAAGCCAAAGATGACCTAGGCTGCACCAGTAAAAGCATGGGCAGCTGGTCAAGGAAGGTTATTGTGCATCTCTGCTCACTCTGGTGAGACCCCAGCTGCAGAGCTGCATCCAGCTCCAGAATCCTCAGCATGAGAAGAATGTGGCAGTGTTGGAGCAAGTCCAGAGGAGATCACAAAGGTGATCGGAGGGACCCTCTGCTCTGGAGCCAGGCTGGGAGAGCTGAGGGTGTTCACCTGGAGAAGAGAAGGCTACAGGGAGACCTTAGAGCCCCTTCCAGTGCCTAACAGAGGTCCAAGAAAGCTGGAGAGGGACTTGGACAAGGGATGGAGTGACAAAACAAGGGGGAATGGCCTTAAACTGAAAGTGGTAGATTAAGATGAGATATAAGGAAGAATTTAAACATTTAGGTGGTGAGGCCCTGGCAGAGGCTGCCCAGAGAAGCTGTGGCTGCCCCACACCTGGAAGTGTCCAAGGCTGGGTGGGACAGGGCTTCAAGCAACCTGGTCTGGTGGTTGGCATCCCTGCCCATGGCAGGGGATTGAAACTAGATGGTCCATAAGGTCTCCTCAAAACCAAACTATTACAGGATTCTATAAATCAAAAAAGTCACTCAAAGGTCCTTACGCAGTCAGAAAGTGAGAGAAGCAGAACACCACTTGCAAGTCTGTGCCCTTGTGGGGTAAGCTCTGCTAAGCCCAGATCTTCATTTTCCCAAGTTACACCGCTTTTAATGCATCTCTCACATGCATCCGCTCTTCTTCATCCACTCCTTTTGGCCAAGAACTTGCAGATTTTAGAACATGCAATTTCTTAGTTGGGAGAAATTTGCTAAACTAAATGGCTAAGCAGCAAACACTCTTCAAAGCAGAGGTTCCCCACTATTACAGCAAGAAGCATGGGAATTAGTCTTGGATTTACCTTTATGCTGGTTTGTATCATTTACTCCTGTACAGCCGAGAAGTCTCTGTAATTTAACTCCCTGCACTCAGTCACAGTAGTATTCTACAGATTCTACAGATTCACTGAAGTGTGGACAATGTTCAACACAGAAGCAGATGATTCATTTTTTGAAAAAGTCTCAGCTTCTGAGTGGGTAGTCATTCACATGGATTATATACCAAAGTGAGACCCGGCAATTGCCTTTTGACAGCTAGAGTAAGGCTTTGTATTCTTCTGTGTCTTTCTGATAAATTGGGTCTGTGACACACTGCACCTGTTGACCAAGAGTAATGACCCAAAATGGGAGTATGAAAGGTGAAATACTGGTTAGTATAGCCTTTAAATTGGTGGGATATCCATCATCTGTTTTTGTCATTACCTATTCAGCTGTACCTGATTCTTATCCACCTGCCACTCCTGCCCACTGAAGATAATTTTTCTATAGATTTGTTTTGAGATCCATCTTCCTACTCACCGTTTTTTACTAATCTTACACTGGGAAATTACATTTTCTGTAGCAGAACTCACTGCTAGCTCTTCCAATTTCTCGCTATCTGGCAGTGGATGAGCACTCCGCTCATTCTAAATTGCATTTCAAAACAAAGTTGTCCAGGAAAGAAATTATTCAGCCTGGGGCTGGAAGGTTTGCAGTGACTCTTCAAGCTGGGAAACCAATAAAGATGAATCTGAAAGTGCAGAGGTCAAAAGTGCTTGAATCTGCTGTTTTGTATGAACATCTCCAGCAAAACCACTTACACAAGGCATCTTACCCTGGCCAGCACCCACTGGATCATTTATGGGGGATGCAGCTAACTCAGGCTTGGAAAGAACACTGCAGTGAATTGCACTTTACCCTCTCCACTGCAGGTAATTGTGGGTGGCAGTGGCTGTTCTTTCTGAATGCTAGCCTCTAGCAATATTGCTTGAGTACTCTTGGTTTAAAATTGTCATAGTCTAGTTTCAAAGGAATGCCTTAGTGGCAAAATTGCTGAGTTCCCTACTTAGGGCAAAACATGGTGCAGGACGGACGAGGGCTTTACAGAGTTATATTTGCACGTCATATCTCAACATAATCAATGTAATTTGTTTTTATTTTGTATACAGTACACTCAGCCCTTCCTCTACCCTACTGTTATTCTCACTGATGCCTCTTCAAAAGGAGCCAGGGTCTTGGGACTTGCCCTTCCATCCCATTAGCTCCACCCAAGCTCAGAAGAGATTGCAGAGTGAAGGTTTTTACAAAGAGGGTGGAAGATCACTGGCAGATGTTGCCTAGAGAGGTGGTATATGCCTCATCCCTGAAGGTGTTCAGCCATCTCTGGAAGCATCCAAGGCTCCAAGCAAGCTGTTCTGATTGAATATGGCCCTGCTCATTGTGGGGCAGTTGGACCAGGTGGCTTTGAAAGGTCCCTTTCAACTCAGACCAGTCTATGATTCTGTGATTTTTGGGAACCAAAAGCTTTGCAATTTTCTGCTCCTGGCAACAAAGCAGCTCTGGTACTCAGCCAGCAGGGCAGCAGGCAGAGGGTTGCCTGAAAGGCAAAATGCCTGCAGTCAGTGGATTTGGCTGCTCAGGCCAGGCAGTGATGACCAGGGCAGGGTTTATCAAGACAGTACAAAAAAGAAGAGCCCTTCCTGGTCCATGCTTTGCAAAAGCTGAGTGTACACACTCTTTCACAAATTTTTAGCTATGTTTTAAAAAGTGTTACTGTTGAAACTGTATCTTCTATTTCACTTGAAAGGCTTGTATTTCTTCCTTTTATATTCACAATGGTCAGAGGACAGTTGCAGCTCTAGAACTTGGACTGATTTCCACATTGACTGGCAGTTCTGTCAGATAACAACCAACACATGGAATAAAAAATGATATATTGCCACATACCATTATCCTAGCTATTAATATCAAGAACTTGCTGATGCTTCACGCTGACGGTACCTAACCTGACATTTAAAATAACAATATCTGAAAGCACACAGACCCTGGCAGCCCGAACTGACCCTGTCACTGCAGTCCCACTACTTTCCATGGGTGGTGATGCCAGGGAAGGCATAGTGCCATGAACCTCCTCCCAGTGTCTGAAGGACAGGTCCATGCTAACAATGGAGATTGGTCCTTGACCATAGCCTTCCATCTGATCCAGGCCAGCCACACAGCAGAAATAAAATCCTTTCATCCTAGAATCATGGAATAATTTAGGTTGGCAAAGACCTCTATGATCAGTGAATCCAACCACTAACACAGCACTGCCAAGTCCACCACTAAATTGTGTCCCTAAGTGCCACATCTGTAGGTCTTTTAAATCCCTTCAGGGATGGTGACTAATCTTCTTTTCATCTCCCATCAGTGGTGGGGTCTGTGGATGGCTTTTCTCTCAAGTCTCTGAAGGAACTTGCTCAAACTCACCGTGTCTTACGCCTGAATTGATGATCTTTGGCCTGAGCATCACACGAGAGGCACAATCAGACAGTGCCTCATTCATCTTGCCATGATTTCATCCAGTTGTCATCCAGAAAACTGTGCCTTTCTGCTCTGCCTTATTCCTAGTCTCCTTAAAGGTCAACCAGTATTTTCCTTTTTTGTTACACCCATCACCTGACAACTCAACAGTGACTTTTCCAACCTTGAAGCTCTGGTTTATGTTTGTTCCTGGTACATTGCAGGTGTCAAGGGAAGGCCGTGCAGACACTTCAAAAAAGGAAACAATCTGCCCTGTGTTCATAAATAGCAGCTGCCCATCAGTCACCTTTCACAGTACCTTGTTGCCAGAGTGTAAAACAAACACAAAGAACAGGAAAAAATGGTTCTGCTGTACCAAGACAGTTTTCTCAGTCTGCACATCTGCTGTCTGGGGAGGAGAGGTTGCTCCTGCCCATAGGAGGAACTGGGAATGTTACCAAAAAGGGTCTCAAAAAATGACAGATGTTGCATTGAAAAGGGGTCATCTCAGTGTGGGAAGAGAGAGTGGGTTCTGGACTTGCACTGTGGAAAAAAAAATACTTTGCACAATGGTCCTGCAGAAGGGAGTGAATGAGCATTGACTCTGTCAACAGAGTCAGGAGAACGTGTCTCCTGCAAATGAGTAATGGATTTAGATTCATCCATCGAAACTGAAAACAAACAAAAGAAAAGGGTGACTGTCTGAAGAGATACTGACAGGGCTTGGAAAATTGATGAGTAGAAAATAAAACATTTATTACGGAACAGAGTGTTTTTCCAGCTCTGTGCAAAAGTCCTCACAACAAGCAGGAAAAAGAACTTGTCTTGCCAATGCAAGACAATATTTACAGTATCTTGAAATTTGTCACTTGAAACCCTAAAGCCAGTCACTAGTCTTTGCCAAGGATTATCCCCTTGAAGAGATTAAATATGTATTATTTTTAAGCTGCCACTTCTTTGAGAGCACAGAAAGCCATAAGAATGAAAGTCAAGTGTAAAAATAAGTCTCTCTGCAGCTACCAGAAATGCCACGATATGGAGAGGGGGACATGTTTTAATACCACTTAGTTGACTAAATAAAAGCATCAGCATCAGTAGGATTTTGCAAGCCTACTGAGATGTGTAAATGAGTTTAGAATTCTGCCCTTCATATGCATTTACCCCTACTAATTCCTTCTTGGCACAGGTGCTGCAAAATTTAACTTCTAATATCAGCAAACCTTTTTAAAATCCTTACAGGGAAAATGCAATCAAGAAAATACAGCTTATTGTTACAGTTAACGCACACGTGATACCCATGTTTAGTGTTTGAGTTCAGCAGTGTGTAGCACCAATATCTGTGCTGTGCTGCCAACCTGCTGAGTATCCACAGGAATCTTAACAAGCTTCTAATTAGTCAAAGCTGGATCACAGGAGTATTTGATGACTTACTCAGTGCAGCCAGGGAGAGTAAAGCATTTACAGTCTCCTGCAGTAGGGAGTAAAACAGGAGTTCTTTGCATGAAAACAAATGCTGAAATCATTAAGTGCTGTTTTTGTCTCTGCTCCCTGCTCCAAAGTGAACACAAATGTCCGACTGTTTTCTCTGCATCCCTTTGCTTCTATTCAGGGCTCAAAAAAAAAAAAAAACCAAAACAAAAAAAACCCAAAAAAC
>VZTF01001009.1:0-19502 GCA_013397755.1 Cnemophilus loriae | reverse complement strand
TTTCTCAGGGCTCTTCGTGATGTTGTGCGTTGGCTTTGGTTTGTCCATTCTCACCACCATTGGGGAACACATCGTATACAGACTGGTCCTCCCACAAATCAAGAAGAAACCCAAGATGCAGTACTGGCTCCATACCAGTCAGGTACGTGTTCTGAAGGGACTCTGTGAAAGTCGTGTGGCTGACTAAGAAAGCCTGGACAAGAACAAGGTATAAAGTGTTGTAAGAGCACTGACAATTGGCATTTGAAGGGTGACAGCGGCTTCTGGAGCTTGAAGAGGCTGACCTAGGGATGGAATGGGAATCACAGAGGAAACAATTCAGTTGCAAAGCTCATAGAGGGACCTTTCCATTTGCACTTGTAGCCTCACAGCTCAGTTCTTTTGGATGACAGAACCTGTAACAGTGAGATAAAATGTTGTGGTTGGCCAATTCAGGCCAACCAGAACATTTTATCTCACTGTTACAGGTTCCCAAACCTGTGAGGCATGCAGGAAGTGCTGGGTAACCTCCCTCATTATTCTAAAGAAACTAATAGGACAGAATTGCTCTGGGTGTTTGCTCTAAAGGCAAAAGTTACTTTACAGCAAAAGGCACAAAGGGGAAGAACTTCTATTGCTGTAAAGCAGCACAGTAGAAGAAATCTTTTAAAACGAACACCAAGGATTGTTCTCAAACTATTCATCAACCTTTCAGCTTGCCCTTCTTTGGGAAAGTGCGGGAAAATAAATCTGTTGTAAGGACAAAGCACAGACAATTGCTTGTATCCTTCTATGTGCAAAATAATTTATGCTTAAGTCCATCAATCAAAGCCAAAATTGTTTACCTATTTGCACAGCTATTTTTAATCTTGCTTTTACTAATTTATTTTCCTCTTTTCCCTCTAGAGATTACATCGTGCTCTGAACAGTTCATTTATTGAGGAAAAACGTCAGCCTAAGAAAAAACAAGTAGAAAAGAGGTAGGAAGTTTTCCATGCCTTAAAACACAAACTATAAAAATAAGTATGAAATTAAATACCTTGTGTCTGGATATCTAGTTATGGATCTCATACACCCCAAAGGTAATAGAATTTTTAAAAAAAGGAAACAAGATAGAAGTGACAAATGAGGGAGGCAGAAATTAATTATTTTTTTCCCATAGAAAGTATTAAATCTAGAAATCTTGTTCTTTCATGATTTTGCATACAGCTAATAAAAAACCTCCCATTCCAAAGACAGGCTTTGCAGTTGAAGTCCACTGCCCTCACGTTTAGGGAATTAATGACTCCCATGCTAAAGCACTGGCAGGTAACCAGGGCTCTGGGAGGCAACTTTAGAAGGAAAGAGAGGTCAGGCACTCACATGCCTGAAACTCCTTCCGCTCTCTCATTTTGTAGAATGAGAAATAAGAAAACTGAGGAGAGGAAAATGCAGTCCTTTCAGAAAACATTGTGTCCAGCAACTCTTGTGAGAGGAAAAAAATAGGTAAAAACTTTGCCTTGTTTTCATAGCCTGTGTCTTCTGCAGAGGAGACAATGCAATATACAGCTACCAAGAACACAAGGAATTGCATGGAACTGTGCATGGGCTCAGCCACTCAACCCTCCTGGTGCACTTTGTAAGGACACAGACAGCAGCATTACTTTTCTACAGATAAGTAGACAAGTTCAATCACAGAGTACAAAGAAGTAAAAGTCTTCCAGAATGTTGCTGGATGTTTGGCGTGACTGAAACACACACACGTTAGTGTAGGCTGTGTTTCTTTGCTATTCCTGTGCTAAAGGCAGCAAATATAAACAAGTAAGCATCTCTAAGCTCCTAAGCTGCCTTTATACTCACAAATGGATAAAAATGCCTGCAATTGATTTCCTCTGTTCATTCCTTCATCTTATCAAAGAACACCAAGTGTGGCACCTTCTTGCACACAGCCACTCCTGGCTTTTGATCTGTGAGCAGCAGGAGAGGCGATGAGTGCTGAAAAATGTTTCCTCCTGCTGCACCCTCCTCGCTGGGTGGAATAGGAGGAGGTGGCCCATAAACCCCCCAGACAATGGCTTAGAAAACAATCCATGCAAATATTCTCCCAACTTGGGAGTGTGAAGATGTACTGCTGTCCAAAACCTTCTGACCACACAGCAATCAGCCCAGGCGTGTGTGCATGCACACCCACCCACTGTCCTTGCTCTTCTCGGCATCTCGGGGCTGCTGTTTGCACAGAATTAGGATGAATTTAACTCGATAGACCTACGAGTGGGGTGTCCAGCTTGTCGTGAAAACTCATGTGGCAAGGCACAACGCACAGCTCTCAAATCCCTAACGTTATCACACGTGCTTTTATTCCTGCTGGGGACTGACGAACTCTTAAAAGCACCAAAGATACAGAAAAGAGGTGCAAAGAATTGGCATCATGCTGCTGCTGGTATCCTCATGGAAGAAAATCCGCTGGGTTTTTTTAGGTTGTAACTTTCCAAAAATTAGGAAAGCTGCTCAGCATCAGTAGCCCAAATGTTAAATGGTTTTATTGACTTGGTGAAACTTGAGTGTTAACTGTGGACTCTGGCATTTGTTAAAATCAACTGTGCAGACTTGAGAATCTTCCCATCTTTTATTTTGAAATATGAGAAAATTGCTGATCTGCACAAAAATAAACAACTCTACACACACATCCTGGCTGAGATTCCCTGAGCTCTCTGGAGCATGATCCAGGCAGGGTCTGCTGCTCCTGCCTGAAACCTCCCCTCCGGCCTCTCTGCCAGCCCATCTCTTGGAGAACACTCCCGATCGCCACCTCCTTGAACAAAATTTCCACTTTCCAACTTCCTTTTCTGCAGGCAGGTGAGAAAAGTATCCACCCCAGAAAGCAACTGTCAGCAGTCACAACCCTGAAATATCAACCTCCTTCTTCAACCTGCCCACTGGAGCTCAGACAAAGAGGCCTTTTGTCCAAGGATACCCACAGAAGACCTTGAGGATGGAGCAGTTTGAAACAGAACTCCTTCAGATTTTAAACCTCCCTTTATCAAATGAACACACGCCAACCTGTCCCAAAGGGAAAGCAGGCAAGAAAGAGAAGCTCCTCTCCCACAACAGCAAACTCTGTGCTTCCTTATGTTCCAGCTTGAGGCTATTGTTCCAGCCACAGGCTCTGCTTGGGAAGAAATCCTGGGAAATGGCCTGATTTGGGAGGGCAGCAGGAGGAAGTTCCCCAGAAAGAAGGAAAATGTTCTCTGGAATCAAAATATTATGGAAATATTTCTGCAGGAAAAAGAATTGAAGCATTTGAAAAAGTTCCCAGATGGGAATTTCTGCCCCAAGATGACAACCCCTAAGTTTCTGTGGTGTTTGAGAACGCTCAGGAATGAACCTGCAAGGTTTGGATACACATCATTTGTGTCCATCCCCAGAGCACAAGCAGCTCCCCGACAAGATTTCAAGACCAAAGGACAAACCTTCCCCCTTCACCTTTCCACACCAGCTCTAGGGAGTCTCTTTCCTTCTCTGTGAGAGCACATGCCCAAGCCTACACAGAGTAGTAACATGCAAAGGACTAACACTGTAATAAACTTGCACATTGCAACCACAAAAGCTTTCAGAAAGCTTTGAAGGACTCACATTTTCCTGAGCTGCAGCTGAGTAATTTCGTAATTAAAAAAAAGTTTTAAAAAAGAGTTTTGGGGAAGATGACATGCAGGGTTCTGTTCTAGCCTCTGCTATGGTTAAATCACAAAAATTTGGTCATTTAGATTCATGATTTGTGCTTTGCAAGAAAACATAATTCCAGGGATAAAGGAATGATACTTCTATGAAATATGTAACATCAGCCTTATATTTTTCCAGTAGGATGACTCACAGGGGAAGTCTGCACACACACAAGAGCAGGCTCTGATGTGGTATTAACTCTCTTCTCTCTGTTCAGGGCCTACATAGGGAACAGCCAGCATGCGGTGTGGAACACAGCCAACCTGGGCAATTGCCACCGAAAAAAACACATCTGCAGCGATGAGGGGCAAAATGAGGTGACAATCCATCAGCACCAGGACATCCTCCTGCCACAGGGGAGGGGAGAGACTCCACCTTCCTTAACCACCAACGGGAAAGCAGAGTCCCTCAACACTGCAAGGACCTCCATCCTGCAAGAGCTGACGGAGCTGGAGAAGCAGATCGAAATCATGAAGCAGGAGCTGCAACTTGCCATGGACAGGAAATCAGAGCTGGAAGAGTATGCAAGGACAAACAGGACTGCAGAGCCCTAGGCCAGCATACCTGGGCCCTTACCCTTTTCTTTCTTTCTCCCCTTCCTCTGTAAAATTTGTAACACACTTTTGTAATGCCAGAAAGGGGTGCAAAAATAAAGCAGGCAATAAGCTCTTCAGGAGAGCAGAATTGCAGCAGCCCACAGCCACTGCCACCCTCCTGAGTCCTCCTCCTTTCACAACAAATTTCTTATTCTCCTGGAAAACACCAGCCATTCCCAAGGGACTGGAGAGACAAGGAGCATCTCAAAGAGAGTTCCTTGTTTCCCCACGTGACAGTACAGTGAGGTTCCACTTTTTTAGCCCTTTCTGTGCATTATTATCAAAAAAAGATACCAAAAAAAAGATTGAAACTGTTCACTGGCAGTATGTCCCTTTGTTGATACATTTTTGTTGTGTTCTGTAGAGGTCTAGTCTCTGTTCATGTGAAAGCTCCTCACGGATGCCTCTTTATGGCAGGTGCTGTTCTGTGTTGGCAGTCCCTTCCCTCCTGGCACAAGCTCATGAGACAAATTCCTGGTGGCAAACCCACCACACACCATTCTCTCAGCTCTGTCAGCACAAATGGAGGTGTGGCTACTCTGAGACTGTGGTGAAGGAACTCATCCAGCTTAAAATAACTTGGCAAAAACCAAACCACCACCTCTGTCTGCCTGTGAACCCAGGATGGGCTTCCACTCCCTCCCAGAGAGAAGCCATGCAAACACTGCACCGGCAGGTGAAGGGATGGATTCACAGTGGCACAGGGCAAGGATGAGAAGGGAGAGGGAGCACTACTGTAAATCAGTATTTACCTCAAAAAGTGAAATATTTGCCAGTGTGAAACTACTCCCTTAATATTTTCTGTCTTAAGCTGACAATAAGGTCCTTTCTCACAGATGAGGTGACTTAAAGGGGCTCTGGACCATGATTTATTCACATACCAAGGTCCCATCAAAACCAAAAGGAGTCACCAAAACCTCCCTATGGATGAAGAATGGAAGTTGTGGTTTCAGAGGCAATGTACTGAACAGAGCTCTCTCCCTCCTGGGTGGTGAGGGGAAGGAAGGGTAAGCTGTTCAGCATCTGAATAAACACTGCATCAACCCAACTGACTGTGTTGTTTAAATAGGGTTTCTACCAATTTTTAAAAACCACTTCCCGCCACATCCCGAATTACAGAGAAAAAAATTGTTTGTAACATTGTCTTTTAACTCTGGTCTCCCAGACACATCACTGAAATAATTTTTACCCTCCCTGTATCTCCAGCCACCTGCAGGAATGTTTCCCGGAGTGATGTTCTTGTTAGGTGTAGTTTAAAGGCTTCAGGCAGACTGAGGAAGACATTCTGCCCATTTTCACCTCTAACCTTTGAAAAATCCTTGCACATGAAAAGCTCTACATCTGCACTAAAAGCTAATCACAGCGAGACCCAGACTAATTAGCCTCATCAAGAGTTGATTGTCTGTTCCCTGCTCAAGGCTTGTTCTCAGCTTTTGTGTGTCTGCTCCTTCCAATGCAGTAACACAGGGAAGAGAAATTAGGACATAAAACAGGGAAGTGGGATCCATAGGCCTGCACGTTGATAGGGCTAATAGATCCGGGATGTCCCTGCTTTCCTGACAAGCTTGATGGGCAAGGCACTGAGGTTGCTTTTGTTGCCTTCCCTATCCCTCCCTCCCCTCTTTAGAAGAGCTTTTAGAAAGCTTCTTAGAAAGCTTTTTCTTTGTGTAGCATCTGGTACCTTACAACCTCCAACATCACTTGCTTAGAACAGATGAGCATTGCTCTTTTCATTAAAACACTAGGGAAGAAGTATTTCAGTCCAATTTTTTAAGTATTTTTATCAGGGCTTTTATGTCCTTACCTCTACACACATGAGCCCAGAAACACATTAAAAAAAACTATTTGAAAATGTTAGTATCTTAAACAAAAATGTTTGCTTCAAAGTTCCAAAACCCAATCTTTCAACAAATCAGACTTCATTTAAAAGCAAAAATATAAAGGTAAAAATGTCGACCACCTAATAACTACTGTTAAGCAAGTGTTTATTTCTGATGCTTGTCTGAGGAGCTTCTCCCGTGTCAAATGCAGAATAGGGATTGCTTTGAATTACTGCAGCACCAACTGAGCCTTTTCAGAAAGGACCCAAGTTACTGCTGCCAGCAGAGGCATACTTTGGAAAGTTATTTTCTTGTTCAGCCACTGCTCCAGCCTGATCCCTTGGGGACAGGAGATTGCTGTGGCTTTCTGTGGGATGGGCAGTACCACAGGCACATCAGTGCCTGCAGGCTATGTCAGAGGAGGATGTGCTGTGACAGAAGGTGCACAGAAAACTGGAGATGAGGCTGTTTCTTTCTTGTCTGAGACACTGAATTTAGACAACATTTTGATAAAGAATACTTGTCATCCCTTTACTTCCTTTACCCCAATACTTCTAGTCCTGATAAATTTTCATTAGTTCCATACATTCTGTTTCTCTGTGGTTTAATTATAAGCAGAGAGAAACTCAAGTCACTTCCAAAATGAGCTTGAAATAAGCTATTGTTTTAAAACAAAACCAATACATTTTTCTTGATAAAGGAGAACAGGAGTTTCCAAAACTCCTCTGTGAAATTATTACCAATTGTTTTAAGTATCCATTTCCTGCCATGAGCAGAAGGAACCCAACCTGGCCAGTGTGCACACAAAGCTCAATTTCAGCAGAAAGGTTCTCCAAGAGTGACTGGGAAAGGACAGAGGGGCTTTGCAGCTCTGCTGGGGCTGTTCAGATTGCTGTTCATGGCTGTAAAAGGAACTCTTGCAAAGCTGTTTGAAGATGCAAACACTTTGTTCATGACCCAGGTCCTAGTTCTGATGAACAAGTGTTTGTGCCACAAAATCTACCAGCAGCATTAACACACCATTCTTTATCCAACTTGGTGCCAGAACCTGTAATCCCAGGAGCAACCTCCAGTGAAAAAGGGAGAGGGTTCTACTCTCATTCTTTCTAACAGCTCTTACACCATGCCAGAAACTCAGCATCCCAGGCTCCCCTTGGAAAGGCAGGATCCTGTGTTCCTTCTCACTTTTCCGGATTCATCATCATTTACAAGGCTTTACTCATATACTCTGAGTGTTTTCACCAAGATAATAATGAATAGCGTAAGAGTCTGTGATGAACCCCTTTCACTTTCTATCTGTTATTTCCTGCAGGGATGGGATACAGGAAGGCAGTACAGATTCCATGCTTCAAGGAAGGGACACCCATGAGACAAACCTCTGACAGGTGCACCTTCCATGAAAATTAAGTTTACGGGGAAAACACTACACCCTAGGAAGGAATGTTGCAAATCAACAACTTCCCATTTTGATTTTAGGCGCAGACTTCAAATGCAGCCTCCAAGCAGAGGGAGCACTGAGACTCTAAGCCACACCACATCCCTGACAAAATTCCCAGCAGCCCTGACAGAATGACTGCAGAAATAATCCGGCATCCTGGCCCTCCTGTTGTGTCAGGAATAGGCTACTGGGGATAGAGCCAAAGGGACAAAAGTTGTTTTAGTTGAGTATATTTTGAAAGCAGAGGAAGGAAGGAATTAAGTCTCTCTACTGTAGGAGTTTAAAGCTTTCGAAAAATGTTTCCAATAACTGGACAAAGGATGGGAGCACAGACAGATAGTACCAGAGGCAAGAGAAACAGAAAAATAAACCAAACCACAGCTTTAATAAGATTTTGTACATAACAAGATTAATCTTTGTGGTAAAGTTGCAACAAAGGAACCGCTAAAAATCCTTTTCTGATAAGGATGATGAGGGACACCCATGAGCCTAGGGGAAGGTGAGCACATCAAGCAGGGTTCATCAGTGGAATGCTATTTTCAAAGGGTCTCCAACATCTCTCCTTTCTCTTCTTCTGGACATTTAGATGTGTTTGTCTGGGGCTAGGGAGGATGTTTCCTAATGCACCAGCCCTCAGAGGTTCTTGCCCTGACTCAGGAAAACACACACCTAAGGACTTGCTCCACTGAATCTAAGATTCAGTTACTTGGCCTCTATTTGGCCTGTTAATTGGGAAACCCTTCCCTCCCAGGAGCAGTGCCATCCCTTGATGGGATTTAATTAGCATCCAAAGCAGACCCCTCAAATAAAGCTCTCACTAATCTCTGCTGCAGCTCAGCTTCCATCCCACCAAGGCAGCACTTCAGTTGCGTGTTCTCACCTTGGCAGTGTGAAAGTGAGGGATGGGAAATTTCCTCTCGGGCACAAAAAGCACACAAAAACTGAGGGCAAGAACAATGGGACGGGGCCAAGAAAGGAAGCAAGATCCAGAGTGCGTTTCTTTCAAGACCCTAAACGCACCTCCCAGAAGACACTGCAGATCAGGCGGCAGAAGCTCAGAGAGTGAGGGAGGCTGGCACAGCACAAGCAGAGGCTCTGTGAGGGCCTCAGCCGATGTAGATCCTGTGGAAGTCGTTGGCCCCGAAGGCCGCGTTGCACTTGGGGCACTTGCGCTGCCGGGTGTCGTAGCGCGTCTTCACGCACTCGAAGCAGAAGACGTGGAAGCACTTGGTGAGCACCGCATCCTTCTTGCACATGTTGCAGCACGGGCACGTCAGGCGGGCCTGCAACACACACACACACACACACACACACACACACAGAGCTGTGAGGGGCCCTGCAGCCCACATGCTGTGCTCAGAGATGTCTGAAGATGAAGGTCCTTCTATTCCTCGGAAGGACAATGCGGTTTCTTCAATGCCGGAGTACAGACGACAGATGTCAAATACTGAAAGTGTGCCTACACACCTTCTGACTAAAGTAAAAAAGGAAGTTGATAGACACAGACACTCACCTTGTAATCCTTGATTTCCTCCATCAGGATCTCATCACAGTTGGGAACCATGTCAGGCTTCTTTGTGGTCTCCAGCTTCCTGCGCAACCTAGAAATATCTTCCTGCATAAAAACAGGAGACCAAGTGAATGAGCAGTACGTTCTCTGCCACAGCTTCTTCAGGGACCAAAGAGAACATGAATCTGGCTACGTCACGGCACCCATAGTTTCATCCCCTATAATCTGAGAGACAACATGATCATCTGATGCCACAAGTATTGTCAGTTTTCAGTGGACAAAATCTGAAAGAGCCAAGACCTGATGAAGCCGAAATCAAAGTGAAACTGGACACCAAGAGTAGTTCAGCTGAAACCCTCTGCAAGCTCAAAGTACGAGAAGGACACTAAAGCATACAGATATTGAAGGATTGTGCATAGGATATTTACCTCAGCCCTTTTGAAGTTGAACATCTCTTTCTCTCTAGTTACTCTGTTTTCCACAATCTCCTCCTGAAAATCATGTAACTTCTTCTGAGCCAGCTCTAGCTGAGCCTTCAGATCATCTGCAAGCTGGGCTGCATCCATGGCCTGAGAAAGAAAACTGCTATAGAAGTACCAAACACAGAAGAACAGCTCTAGTGATTTCTAGTCCCTTGTTATTACCTTATTATTAACAAGTTCTAATCATTTGGCTTCAAGATTCCTTTTGGCAGAACCAAACCTTGTCACACTGCAAAGCACATCACTTAGAAAAACACTAATGATCACCCAATTCTCTTCTTAACATATTTTCAGCCTTCCAGCTTTCACGTTTTCTCTATTAAATTGCTTAGAGGCAGTTCTATAGTTCTATAGTTCTAGAACTAGATAGAACAGCAAGATACCTATTTCTAACAATCTTCTCTCTTCACCAGTTCTCTTCTAACTGTATAACCAAATGCCCTTAATGCCACGAATTGTCATATTAACCACAGGTGACTCTGCTGAATTCTCCCCAGCTCTTCTTCACAGTGATATTCCTGCCTTCCTTTCTGCCTGTTTTAATGCAATTTCTGCATTTCTTCTAAAACTTAACAACAAAGGCAGCATCAGCCCATAAGACTTAAGTCTTATTTTACTGTTAACACACCTACTTTATTGACCTTATGCATTTGTTAAAAGTGTTCACATTCCCCAGCTGTATTTTCCTTTTGCTTACCCCATCCTTCCTACAAAAGCTCTGACCCCAGTTAACTTCATCTGGCTGCTGTCTCTTTTTTCACCATAGGTTCCACAGAAACACGTATCACCTGCTTCTCCTTATCAAAGGAAAATATCTGTCTATAACACTTTAATCATAATTGTCTCCAGGACTCCTCAGCCTTCTGATATACTCATCAAAAACCAGAGAGTACCAGGTTCTGTAATAACAGTGAGAGCTCGGAGCCTTCCACACCTCCCACAAGGCAGCAGCTCCACCTTACAACCCAAGAGGAAACGAAGCCATCACTCACCTTGCGTTTGTTCATTTCCAGGGCCTGTGTTCGCAGACCCAACTCCTTCTCTCCTGTTCCAATACTGCTCTGCAGTAAGTGTTCCTTCTCCTCCAGCTTACGTACAACCTGCAGCTGGGCATCCACCTTGGAAGGGAGAGAGAAGGTACAGAAGGAATGAATGTGTGCTCTGTGGGTCTTCAGAGCTGTCATTCAAGCTGCAGGCTAAAACTACCCCTGCTTCCCCATCACCAAGGAGCACACGTTCAGCTTGCCCTTTTCTCCCTGAATAGCCATGCCTGTATCCAGAGAGCTGTACCCAGATCTCTCTGGTCAACACTTTAAAACTTAGCAGTCAAATATTAGCAGCAAAGACGTCTTAATTTTTGGACAGTGGCTTAAAGAATTGCTGCAAGGCAGTGAGCAGTTCCACAGTGGTTCCAAGGATGACAGGATACAGTCATAGAATGGTCTGGACTGGAAGGGACCTTGAAGATCATCTAGTCCCAGCCTCCATGGGATAACTTCCACTAGGGCATGTTTCTCAAAGCCCCATCCAAGCCTGGCCTTGAATACTTCCATGGATGGGACATCCGCAACTTCTCTGGGCAACCTCTAGCAGTGCCTCACCACCCTCTGAGTAAAGAATTTCTTCCTAACATCTAATCTAAACCTGCCCTCCTTCATCTTAAAACCACTGCCTCTTGTCCTATCATTGTATTCTCATATAAAAAGTTCCTCTCTCTCCTTTTTCTAAGCCCCCTTCAGGTACTGGAAGGCTGCAATGAAATCTCCCCAGTCTTCTCCATACTGAACAACCCCAGCTCTCTCAGCTTGTTCTTTAGGAGAGGTGCTCATTTCTTCTTATCATCTTCACAGCCTTCTCTGGACTCCCTCCAACAGGTCTGTGTGTCTCTCCTGTGCTGAGGACCCCAGAGCTGGATGCGGCACTGCAGGTGGGGTCTCGTGAGGGTGGAGTAGAGGGGCAGAATCCCTTCCCTCAGCCTGCTGCTCACGGTGCTTTGGTTGCAGCCCAGGATGCAGTTGGCTTTCTGGGCTCCCAGCATGCGCTGCTGGGTCATGTCCAACCTCTCATCCACCAGAATCCGCAAGTCCTCCTCTGTTCCAGTGTTCTCAATGACCTCTTCTCCCAGTCTGTACCCATGTCTGAGGTAGTTCAGACTGAACCACTGTTTCCAACTCCTCCCACTTGTTACCAACATATACAGGTATAGCTAGAATATACAGGTAGAAGTACCATTACAACAGGAAAACAACTTCCCACTTTCCCTCACCCATCTGCTCTCCATAGCAGTGAACCCATAGGACATTTCAATGCTCATACAGCTGTCTCAGTTTCTTACAAAGACAGGCCCCTTTGAAGCCTGATGCATTCCTAGGCTGGTGAGAGGAACATTCCGTCCTGTACTGATTTTGGTGAGGATAGTTAATGCTCTTCATAGCAGCTCACATGCAGCTATGTTTTGCATTTTGGAGCAAAACACTGTCAGTAACACACCAGTGTTTTAGCTGTTGCTGAGCAGTACTTACACAGCATCAAGACCTTCTGTGTCCCATGCTGCCCACCAGCACGTAGGCTGAGGGTGCCCAGGAAGCTGGGATGCCACACAGGCAGGACAGCTGATCCAGCTGGCCCAAGGGGTGTTCCATACCGTACAATGCTGTGCTCAGCAATAACAGCGGGTGGAAAGGAGGAAGTGGGAGGATGTTCAGAGCTGCAGCGTTTATTAAATAACAGTAAGGCATGATGAAGCCCTGCCTTCCTGGAGATGGCTCAACTCCTGCCTGCCACAGGAAGTAATGAATTTTTTGTTTTGCTTGTATGGACATCTTTGCTTTAACTGTTAAACTGCCTTTATTTCACCTCACCTGTTTTCTCACTTTGACCCTTCTGATTCTTTTCCCTTCCCCTCCGTGGGGGAGCGAGCAAACGGCTGTGTGCAGCTGTCTAAAACAGATAACCCACAACACCTCCATCTTCCCCACCAGCTCTCTTGTCCTCTCTCCTTTTTCCATATTACCTGTGTTTTCAGTGTCAAAACTTGGTCTGCCAGCTCCTCCTTTTCCTTTTTCAGCAGCTTATGGATCTGGTTGGACTTGATACGTTCTGACATCAGCTTGAAGTTGGCATCATGCTTCTCCCGCAGCTGCTGCATCAGGCAGATGTTCTGCTCTTGCGTATCTTCGAAGGCTTGGCCTGTGACATCCATTTCCGACAGCAGGGCCTCTTCCTCCTGCAAAAGAATCACAGGCTCTGGCTAAACTGTCCCCTGGGCCCCCTACAGTGACCCTGAACANATTTCCGACAGCAGGGCCTCTTCCTCCTGCAAAAGAATCACAGGCTCTGGCTAAACTGTCCACTGGACCCCCTACAGTGACCCTGAACATTTTATTCAGAGACACCAAACCTAGAAAAGATGAAGGAAGATTCTTGGTGTCAGGGAACACTATCATCCCAACAACCAGAAAAATGTACTCCCTAGAAGTCTGCACCACAGCAGAGATACTCGGAATTTGAAGGTGTAGAGAAAAGATGGTCACCTGTCGCTTGTCTGGCAGAATGAGCTTTGACACAGTCGTTGCCAGAGCTGAGCAGAAACCAACTCCCAATTTCCAGCAGCTGAACAGCTGTCAGATACACCAGGCCAAAAATTCTACATGTGGACAGCTTGACAGCTTCCAGCTAACAGGCTGCCAAGCCCCTTAAACTCACTTTGGCCATTTCAGCATTGACAAGGTAGAGCAGTTCTGTTCTACAATAAAAAGAATCCAAATTCTTAAAAAGTACATGTCAATTCATGGGCTTGCCTCTACCCTGCTGAGGCAGTCCTGCTCTCTCACTGGATTAAGCCTTTTTTTAGCAGAAGGTATGTACGAGTTCCATGCAAACATATTCACTATATGAACTGAAGAGATAATAACTTTTTAAAAGAAATTGTAATCTCCTCCCTTAATGGCTGAGAAAGCCATATCTCCTCTGTGCGCTTCACCAAGGCCACATGTTTAATTGTTTATTTAATGTTTAGTTGTTATTAAACATTTCCCACCATCGCCTGCCTGTGATACCCTGGAGCTGAGAGTTGAGGGGGTTATTTTGTTGGTGGTTCTTTTGCTTGTTTTCTTTCCCTTTGGTAAACAAGGACCAAACTTACATCTCTGGCCCATACAGATATAAATTCCTTCTCCCTTCCTGGACGTAACATGAATGAAGCTCCTTCACAGGTGCTCCAGCCGAAAGAGAACTCATCAGAAACTTCTCACCTGCTTAGCCATGGCAAGTTTCTTCTGTAAATATTCAATTTGTTCCTCCACTGCTCGGATCTTGCGGAGGGCATCCTCATCAGCCATCTTTTTACTCTCCTTTTTTTCCTTGTCTTCCAATTCTTTCACCCTCTGCCTCAGTTCTTCAAGCTACAAGAACAAACCAGAAATGACACTAAACATAAGGATGTGCCCTGAACATTGTTAAGAGCCTGTTTTCCCCATAATTCTCTGAAACAGTGAGGACTGCCTTCCAAGCATGGCAAAAAAACCCCATGTCATTTCGGCAGAGTATTACTGGCAGATGTACCATTGAGATGAGCTGTAAGCCCAAGATCTTGACTTCAACATCTTTGAAAATTTCACAGCATCTTTTATCAGAGTAGGAACATCAGTCTCTTGCAATTGCACATGTATGGCTATGTGGACAGAGAGCATCTGCTCCTTTAAGGGCATCAGGTCAAGGACCTTTTTCCATACAAGAAGGAGATAACAGGAAAAGGAGGAGGTAAAATAAAACACAGAGAGACACAAACTTGGCAGACAAATGGTAAGGGAGACAGTGATGAGAATGAAACCNTTTGACCCTTCTGATTCTCTCCCCTTCCCCTCAGTAGGGGAGCGAGCAAACGGCTGTGTGCAGCTGTCTAAAACAGATAACCCACAACACCTCCATCTTCCCCACCAGCTCTCTTGTCCTCTCTCCTTTTTCCATATTACCTGTGTTTTCAGTGTCAAAACTTGGTCTGCCAGCTCCTCCTTTTCCTCTTTCAGCAGCTTATGGATCTGGTTGGACTTGATACGTTCTGACATCAGCTTGAAATTGGCATCATCCTTCTCCCGCAGCTGCTGCATCAAGCGGATGTTCTGCTCTTGCATGTCTTCAAAAGCCTGGCCTGTGACATCCATTTCCGACAGCAGGGCCTCTTCCTCCTGCAAAAGAATCACAGGCTCTGGCTAAACTGTCCCCTGGGCCCCCTACAGTGACCCTGAACATTTTATTCAGAGAAAAAAAACCTAGAAAAGATGAAGGAAGATTCTTGATGTCAGGTAACACTATCATCCCAACAACCAGAAAAATGTACTCCCTCGAAGTCTGCACCACAGCAGAGATACTCGGAATTTGAAGGTGTAGAGAAAAGATGGTCACCTGTCGCTTGTCTGGCAGAATGAGCTTTGACACAGTCGTTGCCAGAGCTGAGCAGAAACCAACTCCCAATTTCCAGCAGCTGAACAGCTGTCAGATACACCAGGCCAAAAATTCTACATGTGGACAGCTTGACAGCTTCCAGCTAACAGGCTGCCAAGCCCCTTAAACTCACTTTGGCCATTTCAGCATTGACAAGGTAGAGCAGTTCTGTTCTACAATAAAAAGAATCCGAATTCTAAAAAAGTACATGTCAATTCATTGGCTTGCCTCTACCCTGCTGAGGCAGTCCTGCTCTCTCACTGGATTAAGCCTTTTTTTAGCAGAAGGTATGTACGAGTTCCATGCAAGCATATTCACTATATGAACTGAAGAGATAATAACTTTTTAAAAGAAATTGTAATCTCCTCCCTTAATGGCTGAGAAAGCCATATCTCCTCTGTGCGCTTCACCAAGGCCACATGTTTAATTGTTTATTTAATGTTTAGTTGTTATTAAACATTTCCCACCATCGCCTGCCTGTGATACCCTGGAGCTGAGAGTTGAGGGGGTTATTTTGTTGGTGGTTCTTTTGCTTGTTTTCTTTCCCTTTGGTAAACAAGGACCAAACTTACATCTCTGGCCCATACAGATATAAATTCCTTCTCCCTTCCTGGACGTAACATGAATGAAGCTCCTTCACAGGTGCTCCAGCCGAAAGAGAACTCATCAGAAACTTCTCACCTGCTTAGCCATGGCAAGTTTCTTCTGTAAATATTCAATTTGTTCCTCCACTGCTCGGATCTTGCGGAGGGCATCCTCATCAGCCATCTTTTTACTCTCCTTTTTTTCCTTGTCTTCCAATTCTTTCACCCTCTGCCTCAGTTCTTCAAGCTACAAGAACAAACCAGAAATGACACTAAACATAAGGATGTGCCCTGAACATTGTTAAGAGCCTGTTTTCCCCATAATTCTCTGAAACAGTGAGGACTGCCTTCCAAGCATGGCAAAAAAACCCCATGTCATTTCGGCAGAGTATTACTGGCAGATGTACCATTGAGATGAGCTGTAAGCCCAAGATCTTGACTTCAACATCTTTGAAAATTTCACAGCATCTTTTATCAGAGTAGGAACATCAGTCTCTTGCAATTGCACATGTATGGCTATGTGGACAGAGAGCATCTGCTCCTTTAAGGGCATCAGGTCAAGGACCTTTTTCCATACAAGAAGGAGATAACAGGAAAAGGAGGAGGTAAAATAAAACACAGAGAGACACAAACTTGGCAGACAAATGGTAAGGGAGACAGTGATGAGAATGAAACCTGGTCAGTCATACTAACTGATGAGAGAACATGACAGTGTGAAAATGTTTATTCCACCAAGGTTATCTGAGTGTGAGAGAAGGAGAAAACCCAAAACAAAATATACAGAGACACAGACCTGACAAAACAAACACAGAGACAAAGAGAGGAAGCAAACCTCTCCAGTCACAACAGCTGATAGGCTTCCAAGAAACTAGAGGGACCACTTCCAGGAAGATCAGCTTGGACTTTGTAACTGATGACACTAAACCAGGAATGGCTCCTGAACTGGGAGGGCTGTGGGAGTCAAGAGCTGTTCAAATCCAGAAGCAATGTGCAGGGAAATGGAGATCAAGGATGAACAAACTGAGGTTAGACAGAGAAGGGTATAAAAGGAGTCAGTCCCATGGAAGATATGGGAAGCCAGTACACATTTGTCTGGCTCAGCCTTGCATAAGATCGTCACAGCCTGTCCTGTCCTATCTTCTTGTATCTTTTTATTAAACATTTTCTTAAGTATCGCTGTATAATCTAACTCTTTACCCTATGTATGTGTGCTGCACAGAGTAAGTGCTGCCTACAGGCAAGACCTGCTTGTGAAGAAGGTAAGAGGGGCTTAGAACCACAAGGGTACCAAACAGAGGGACATGCTGGTACTTAAGCGAACTGCAAATGTGTCTCTGCTTATGAACCTAGAGATTGCTGTGTGTGTGCCTGCATTAGCAACTAGTTCCTGTTCATCTCCAGACCATCCCAATCTCTAAGTGACAAAGCTGAGAAGGCAAACAGTCCTCAGTTTTGAAGAGAGACAACACAGTTCTGCTGCAGAGTATCTGAAAAGAAGGTTAAGTAACACATTAAAAAGCAAAAAGGAAAAGAAATTAGAAATACCTCTGCTTTTGCCTTCTTCTCAGCTGCCATCAGCTGCACTTTGTCTCTCTGCTCTTTGGGGGCAGAGCGGTACATATCTAACAGCAGTTTCATCTCCTTCTGGCTCTCCTGGGCCTTCCTGGAGAAAGGGAGACAGACCATGGTGAGAACACAGCAGGAAAGCCACACTGTTATACAGCCAGCATGACAGTGTGACAATATTCTCTCCATCTCCCACATGGATATGGAGTCTTGGTGGCTCCTCTTATCCTGGTAACATAAAACAGCAGATGAGTACAGGCTGGAAATGAAACATGTTCAGGCACATGGGCTGAAAAGCAAGAAGTGGGGTGGAGAAGAAATACATATCCTAACAATAAGCTACGAACTATCTACCTCTGCTTTGGGAACCATCCAGGAGAGGGAACACTGCTGTGTCCTCTGTTAATGACCTGGTGCTGTGAAGTTTCATGCAATTGTTATCACAGCAACAAACAAACATTACTTGACCCACACCATGAAGTATCTGGTTTGGTAATTCATGCTTTAGGCTATTGTAGGAAAAACACTACTACACTGACCACATCACAGTCAGATACAGAGGGTGTCAAGAAAGTCTCTTGGCTTCAAACTTCAAGGATGCTGATCCCATAAAAGCAAGAACACTGAAACACCCCAGGCTTGGGCACTGCTCCCACAGGAAAGGGAAAGACAACAGCTCTTACTTGAGCTCAGCCTTCAGCTGCTTGATCACTTCAGCCTCCTTCTTTCTTCCATCTTCATGCTTCCCTTTCTCCTTCTCTTTGAACTCTCTCTCCTTCTCAGATTCCTTCTGCTTCTGCTTTTCTCGCTCTCGTTCCTTTTCCTTCTCTTTCTCTCGTTCTCTCTCTTTCTCCTTTTCCTTCTCTCGTTCCCTCTCCCTTTCCCGTCTCTCCCGCTCCCGTTCCTCTTCATGTCGCCTGGCCTTCATTTCATTAACATCTTTGGAAGCAGCCTTGGGAACAGACACCTGGTCAGAAGGATCATCAGGCTCCTGCTTGATCTCTGGAGGTTCCTCCTTTGTGTCTTCAGTGCTGGACTGGGACTGTAGGAGAACACTGCCGCTGCAAGAGCGGATCTGGCATGGAACAGCAAGAGAGATGACCAAGAAAACAAAGGTTTAAGTTCTTAGCCAGGAGTCTTCCTTACCCCCTTCTCCCTTGTCTTCCCAGATCCATGCTTCCATGCCCCCTTGTCATGGAGCACTACACAGCTACAAAGGAAGAGCATTCATTTGCTCGAAGGAAGCAGCGGAGTGCAGAGCTCCANGTGGCAATGACAAAGAACAAAATAAGACTATTACCATTCTGCCGTACAACAGAGCAACACAAAACACTCGCAGAAAAAAAGTCATGCCAGTTTTATATGGAAGTCCTTGCAAATTCACAGTCCTAAGTTCCCACTTAACATTTCTTTTATACCCATGATCCTAAGCGAAATGTGTCATGCTACAAAAGAAACCTGATTTAAATGCTACTTCAGAAGTAATTTACTTCCTCTGATGAAATTTAAGAATTACTGCTTTGCTACCCACATTGTCCTTACAGACTTGGAAATGAATCCTCCCTCCACAAGTAATTTTTAATAATGCAAAATATCCTGTCATAAACCAAATTATTAGCAAATGTATCTATCGTGCAGCATGGAGAAGGAAGCCAGATAACATGGAACTGGCCTCCCAATAAAACAGGTGAAGAGCTTTTTATTTTGAGATGAAGAGACCTGCCAGAACACGTATTTAACAGTACCAAAGGATCAACCCAGGTGTTCTAGTGCACTGTAGCCCCTAATGGGCATTGGTGGGTAGGTGGTGTTTGTTTTTAGGCACAGCAAAACAACACCATTGGCAGCAAGTATCTGTTCAAGCTCTATCCTCAACATCTCATATTCTTTGCGGACTTGTGCCAGGGTGTCCTCCAGCTGAATCACCTCAGTGCGTAGCTTCTTGTGAAAGCTCACCTCATCCCTCTGAGGAACAAAAAGGAAACAGAACTTGGTCCTTTGAACCTGCAGTATCTCTCACCTCATCAATATAAGGTACCAGAACAGACTGAATTACTGCCAGAAACGTAAACTTCCCGAGCATTCACGGAGCCACACAGACCCAGCAGTGATGGTCGGTGGCATGACAGAGCTCCCCAGGCTGACAGAGCAGAGGTGTCACCTCCATCAGTTCCACCTGGCGCTGGTGCGTGGCGCGTGTGCCATGCAGCAGCATGCGGGCCTCATCAAGGTGTGCCTTCAGCTGGAGACTCTCGTTATACAAAACAGAAAATTGAGACTGCATGCAGCGATATTCTGGGGTTTCTCTACCACTGCTCATCGCAGCTCCACCTAGCTAGGACACAAGAAAATGCCACAAAAAGGAAAAATTATCCCCTTGTCTTTG
>VZTF01001002.1:0-25254 GCA_013397755.1 Cnemophilus loriae | reverse complement strand
TGAATGTCTGCAGCAACATATATGTATATATACAAGTACTTATATTTATAAATGCACTTTCCAGAGGGTGGATTGTGTCCTGACCTGAGATGTAGTATAGAACAGTTGTCTTAGGGAATAAAGTTTATTGCCGTGTGGGTGTTGGTGGAGTAGCTGCTGCTTGTTCCAAGGGGAACCTTTAGNCTAATGAACCCCTGGCGGTGCTTCTTGGCACCTCGCAGGCCAGCTCTGTCACCAGTGCGATGGAAACACGCAGCCACTCACACTGAGCCAGCCAGCTCAGGCGTCACTAGAGGCAAAGAGTCAGAGGTGGCCCTTGCATAGAGCACTGAAGTTTATTACTTATCTGTTTCGATGCAATCCAAGGATGAAAAGGAGGTGAGGAGGCGAGGGAGGAGGCAAGGGAGCAAGGGAGCAAGGGGGCAAGGGAAAGGACGAGGCAAGGGGCGAGGCAGCAAGGGGCCAAGGGAGCAAGGGAGCAAGGGAGCAAGGGGAAGGACGAGGCAAGGGAGCAAGGGGGCAAAGGGGGCAAGNCAGACCGAATCTCCATAGGGTCAATGGGGGAGGCCTTTCTCACTGAGGCAAAGGGGAGTCTTGCACTTTGGAGCCTGCCCACCAGCGGGCCCCCTCTGTACCTGGGCTCTCTGGCCCCCCGGCCACCACAACTGTTGGTTCAGCCGATACAACAAAAGTTTAGAGCTAACGCTGGCCTTGGGAACACAAAATGTAGCATGTTTATCACTGTTTGCAGAACCATGAGAGATGTAGGGAGGCCCTGGTACACAGTTAATTCCCTTTGGGATATCAGTGCTCCTCTGTGCTTCATCCTCTGGGTCTTTATGGCTCTGGAAGAGCTGCTGCCCTCAGGCTTGACTGCTTCAGGGCAGATACCACGACCTGAGTTTTGAGCTTTGCTTCCCTGTAACAAGAGCACTCTCCTTGTTCCCAGCCTGAAGGGGCTCCAAGAGCTGGAGAGAAACTTGGGACAAGGGAATTACAGAACAAGGGGGAATGGCTTCCCACTGCCTGAGGGCAGGGTTAGATGGGATATTGGGAAGGAATTGTTTCCTGGGAGGGTGGAGAGGGGCTGGGATGGAATTCCTAGAGAAGCTGTGGCTGCCCCTGGATCCCTGGCAGTGCCCAAGGCCAGGCTGGATGGGTCTTGGAGCAACCTGAGATAGGGGAAGGTGTTCCTGCCCATGGCAGGGGGTGGCACTGGATGGGATTTAAGGTCCTTTCCAACCCAAACCAATCTGGGATTCTCTATGGACACAACCCTGATCTCCCCCATACACTGAAGCAGGATCACCCCCACCTGACCTCTGTGCTCTGCCTCAGTCACCATATTTGAGCTGCACAAAATAAAAAGAGGGAAAAAAAGCAGCAAACCTAAGCAGAGCTGCAAGATTCAGTAGCAGAGATGGATTTGTAGCAGAGATGGATTTATAGATGAGATGGATTTGTAGCTGAGATGGATTTTAACACCATGAAGGGTTCATAGGTCCCATAAATATACAGGATCTGATTCTCATGGTGCTGGCAGCAATGATGCAGAGTAAACAACACAAGTTTTTACAGTCTGACAGGTTCCAAAACTCTCTCTGCTGTCCATCAGTGAAACGATGCACAACATCAGGGCTGGTTTTTACACAACCCATAATCAGGCAGCTCTTGTGACAAATGACAAAGTCAAATTACATCTTTGAGAGTGAATTGGCACTTACTCACCAGGAGGGACGTGGCAAACTTATCTCTCAGAGCTGAAGAAAATTCCAGCTGACAAGCAGGAAAATAAACGATGAGGGAAGAAAATGCAATCCTGACATTTCCAGGGGTGAGTGATGAAATACTTAATGGCAAAAGATCTCACGAGGCTCATAGTAAATTTTATTTTATTTAATTTTACAAGAAGCAGTTGAATTGTGCTACTGACACTTGAGTGTCCTCAATCTTTTGAAAACAAAGCAGAAATTCCAGCATCATTTACTCAATCCACGATTCAAAATGGATTAAAAGACCTCTTGAAGCTTTCTTTACTGTTCCTCCAGCACAGACTGCAGGAAGACAACGTAAGGTGAAGCCTTTAAACTTTAATCAGGTTTGCCACTATTTACCATTTAATTCCTGACAGTGTGCAAAGGAAGACATTAAGGCCAGTGAATAGCACAGAGAATTCATTTCGAGGGTGAAAACTTAATATCTCAGCTCCTGTTCATCCTCCAGCTCTGCTGGAGGACACCTGGATGGCACCTGTGATTCTACCTGGCCTGGAGTGAGAGGATTGGAAAAGTTTGCTCTGAGAATTAGGTGCAATAGTTCTGTTTTCTTAGCCCTGGCTGATGCTGTCCAAGTGTCCAAACTTGAGCTGACATGAACTGGCAGTCACTAAATGGTCAAGGATTAATGGAAATGCTCATCCAGCTCCACCTGCTCTCCCTGCACTCACTGCTCTGTAGGGAACTTGTACCATAAACCCTAAAAAAGAGATAATTCACCACTCTTGTTTAATCTCATGATTAATTACGGTCAGCATTTTAAAAAAACCCCACAAAATCTTTATTTCTCCTTTGAGTTTGTCTGACCTGAGCTGTTCATTCTGAGGGCTCAGTACTGAAAAAACTACTTTGTCACCAGGTTTGAAAATGCCTCCTGCTCATTACCAGATCCATCAGCCACTGAGATTGATCACAACAACATCACTGAATATTAAAGGTTTGGAAGAAAGGGACATGTTCTTAGGATTCTGTGGGGAGGAACACCATTCCTCAAGGATTTGGAAAATAAGATATTTTTCCCCTTTCCCTAGATACTCAGGTAGCCAACAGGAAAGATTAGGAAGTATTTCTGAGCTACGGAGGTAACTGTGTGGCTGCAATAGAAGGATAGAGATTTCTGTGGCCCCTGAGTGTCAAACACACCCTACAGGGAGGCTAGAGAGGGAGTTTTTACCAGGGCATGCACTGATAATGCAGGGTGGAATGGCTTTGAGGTGAAGAAGGGTAGACTTCGATTAGATATTGGGAAGAAATTCCTCCCTGTGAAGGTGGTGAGGGGCTGGGATGGATTTCCCAGAGCAGCTGTGGCTGCCCCATCCCTGGAAGTGTCCAAGGCCAGACTGGAACAACCTGGGATGATGGAAGGTGTCCCTGCCCATGGCAGAGGGTTGGAATTAGATGACTTTCACGTCCCTTCCAACCCAAACCATTCCATGATTCTCTGAAAGCTAGTGTGTAGTGGGGTCTGTAGATAGCAAAGTCTCTGTGCTGTTAAAGATCCTTCATTTTCTTTCACTGTGTGTTATTCCAAGGCAATAACGAGTCTCTCCACTGATGAACCAAATAAGGCTACATTAATAAATTAACATGCAGATCCCACCCCAAAAAAAGAGCAAGGGACAGACTCTGACACTGGCTGTTTTCTATTTTTATCAGACTTTGGCACACCCCTTGCATTCCATCTGGAGAGAGCGAGGAGCTGCGGCAAATGGGAATTGTTATTGTTTACCCATTTTTACACTTGGCCTCACACAGCTGATTCCCTAAACCGGGATTTGGTTCACCTTTTGTCTCACCACAAAATGGGAAAGCAGAAGATACACTGCACTTAAATGAAGAAACAAACCAAAAAACTGAGCATGATTTGGGCATTTAGAAGCCTTTTGTTATTTTTCATCTGCCAATGACTTGAGCCAGAAAGTTCTTTGAGAATGTTATTTAGTTGTTTTCCACTAAAGGAGAGCAGCATTAATTTGCTGAGAAAAATTCTAGGTTGTGGATATGCCTGCTCGCTTGTGCTTCACTGCAAAACAGTCTCTGCTTTCTTTAGAAAAACCTTTTTGGTCTTAAAATATGGTTGATACTGAAAGTAATAATGAAACTGCTCTACCTGGGCCAGCTTGGGGCAACCAGAAGCTACCACGGAGGCAGCAAGACCCATGCTTGGTGCCCAGGTCATATCTGAGGTTGGAATCAGAGGTTCAGCTGCACCAGTACGGAGACAGAGCTCCTGTGGCATGTTCGGCACTCCCTGGGGAAGAGGTGGCTTTGGGAGAGGCTTAGTGCCCCTAAAGAGGCTCCAAGAGAGCTGGAGAGGGACTTGGGACAAGACCTGGAGGGACAGGGCAAGGGGGAATGGCTTCAAACTGATGGAGGGCAAGGTTAGAGGGGATACCGGGAGGAAATTCCTCCCTGTGAGGGTGGGGAGGGGCTGGGATGGAATTCCTAGAGCAGCTGTGGCTGCCCCTGGATCCCTGAAAGTGTCCAAGGCCAGGCTGGATGGGGCTTGGAGTACCCTGGGATAGTGGGAGGTGTTCGTGCCCATGGCAGGTGGTGGCACTGGATGAGCTTTAAGGTCTCTCCCAACCCAAACCATCATGTGATGATCCTGACTTGGTGTCACTTCTCTGCTGCTGTAGCACACACAAACCACTTGGTCCTGGATCAGAGACCCCTGCAAGGCTTCTCACTCTGCCCCATGTCCTGTTCCCTCCCTGGCAGCAGCATCCCTGGACCATGGGCTCTGCTCAGGGTGCAGAAGCTGCTGCCACCACAAGATTTCTCCACATTTCCCGGCAGATCCCATATTCAGCAGGATGAGCAGGTTATTAATCACCCTGCACCGGGGGTGTCTCTGGTCCAGGCAGGATTTTGATGCATTCCCACACAGGCAAAATCACCCTGAGAATTGCTTTGGCCACTCGAAAGAATTTGCTGCAAGTGCTGCAGCTTCGTTTGACAAAGACACAAGGAAAAAGGTTCGAGCAGTTGAGCAGTTCTCAGATTTCAGTCAGAGCACCCTCGGAGGGCATTATCAGCTCTTCCTCGGCCAGGAACAGGGGAGGTCCAGGGAACAGATCAATCCCTGTAAAGCTTAGGAGCTGCTCCCAGACATGGTTAAACTGCAGAGGATGACGGATGCCTCAATGCCTAAATCTTCCACAGTATTTCTTTTCACACGCTTGCAGTTTTTCCAGGGGAAGCAAGAAGACAAGCGTTTGTCAGTGCTAAAAGTGCTGTTTATTATAAATTTGAGTATAAATTCCAAAACAAGTCAATTTTGTTTCTGGGATTTTTTTAAATTTTATTTTATTTTATAAAACCAAAGGTTTGGCATGGAGAAAAACATTCCCAAGATTTTAAATCAGCAGATAACTCATAATTCTATAGAAAAAGAAAGGCCAAAATACTTTCCTTACTAAGGAGCCATCGAAGTTCTTGTTCTTTGAATCATCTTTGGAAGGTAACATTGCAAGTATATATCAGAATATGTGTGTATATAAATGTAAATATAAATATAAATATCTATAAAATATATATCTATAAATATACATATCTATAAATATATCTATATATCTGTATCTATATCTACCTATATATATAACGGCTGCCTATGAGACCCTCCCCCGTGTTCCTTGATATGAGAAGGAGCCTTGCCTTTAAATTCTCTCTCAATTTTAGCTACATTCCATGAGGCAGAATGCGGATAGTTAGATTTTCTGAAGGTTTCAGGGAATATCAGTACCCAATACTTCATTATTTCAAAGACTTTTAGCTGTAACACAGTGAACTCTAATGCCTGTTTTCTCTAACTCTTCTGAAATAGTGTGATTTTCTTGCTATCTGAAGCCCCTTGTGATAACCTCCAAGATATTGCTGCCATTTGGGTAATTAATCTTGAATTAGGAGTCCCTGAGGAAAGAATTTTCCTCTATTCCTGGAATCAGCCCTCTGGCTGCCTCTGTAGCTGTAAATGGGAATATAATGGTTGTAATTACAAAATAGCTCCCTTGAATTGATTTCTGATGGAACATCCATGTAATCGTATGACATCATGGATCCTGAAACACTTGTTCCTGCAGGAATTGTGTTTCCAGTCATAATTTTTTCAAAACAGGACAGAATCCTATTTATTTTTTCCAGTGTTTTAGTTTCTTTGGTTACCTGCAATTCCTCACTGCCTCTGCCTTAACACTCTGAGTATTTTCCATTTTAGGTTCTTTCTTTCCTGCAATCAAACCCCCGGACACACTTTTTAAAATAACATTTTGGCTGGGATATTTAAACAGCTGCATCAACCCCATCATCTATCCATGCTCAAGTCAAGAGTTCAAGAAAGCGTTCCAGAATGTCCTGAAAGCTCAGTGCCTCCTGAGGAAGCAGCCAGCAAAGAAGCAAACCCCAAGCTTCAACCTCAACCATCCCACTGGCCAGAGCACGGAGAGTGGCAAAGGGGTGGTCCGGATCCCTGTGGGATCAGGAGAAACCTTCTACAAGATTTCCAAGTCAGATGGGGTCTGCGAGTGGAAGATCTTCTCTGCTGTGCAGGGCGTGCCCACCAAACATGCCATTCCCAAAGACTGCACAGCTGCCAAAGCCAAGAGCAAAGGGTTCCTGCAGGAATGCTGCTGTGCAGGCACTTCAGGGAGCCTCGTCCATGGGAACTGCAAAGTGCCAACCGTTAAAATCCACTCGATCTCCCTGAGCGAGAGCGGGGAGGACGTGTAACCGGCTGGGTACACGAGCCTGGCAGCTTGGGGGCCTCGTGGGATGTTGCTCTTTTTATGGGGAAGCAGGAGTAGATGTGGTCATAATTGAAAGGATCCAGGTATGAACGGGTAAAACAGGGCCAAATCTTTCGAGGAAGGATGTCTGTGAGTGATGCGAGCATAAATGGAGCCCCTCAAAGACAGTGCATGGCTTCAGTGGATGGTATTCTGAGGGTCCAGCATCTGCCAGGCATTTCCTTGGCATTTAAAGGCTTTATCCCTCTGTTCTCCTCTTTCAAAGTTCCCACTGCTCTGATTTAGGGGCAGTGGAGGAGAAAGAGAGAACCACAAAGACCGTGTGCTGATTTCAACCTCGACACTCTCTGACAGCTCCACCTTCAGAGCCATTTTATGATTCCACCCCTCCCCATAAAGCCAAACCTCAGCTGTGGATTTCAGTCAACTCAATTGCCAAGGGAAACTTGATCCAAGTGACTGCACTCCAACGAGCTTCAGAGACCAAGGAGAACTTTTCCTTTTTGTGCAATCAGCCTCCCTAACCTCCACACCAAACCAAATGAAAATTTGCATGTGCCCCTGGTTTGTTCGGATGATCTCTGTGCCTTGATGTGGATCAAATAAAACTAGGTAAGTCGTCATCAAACAAGGCTCAAAGAGCTCACTTGCATTCATCCTTTTCTTTTTCATCTTCTGAGTCCATCAGGAACCTGCTGAAAGGCTCAGTAATTCCCTGCTCAGGTGCTCGATAGCCAGATCAGTGCCACAGTCACTGGAAAAGCTGCAGATTTTTCCTGTCTCTCTGCCCAGTGTTTTGCTACATTCCTTTTCCTGACTCCTTCAATATGAAGTGCTCTAAGCTTTCTGTGAGATCCTGGGTACTCTGGAGTCAGGAACTTTCCCCTTGTTCTGAGCAGGGGGGACTAAGCATGTTAAAAGGCTTAAGGACATCCATCCCCACGAGAAAGGACCATCCCTTGGGAATTTGGGAGCAAAGCATTTGGAAGCATGTTATATTTTAATACAGCCAATCCAAATAAATAAATAAATAAATAAATGAGATGGCCAGCATCTGGAAGAAATAGTGGGAGGAGTTCTCTGTACAATATTAGAAATAAGCAGCTCTTGATATAACTCCTCCTGAGCCTGCCAAGTAAGAATTCAGCTCCTTGAAACAACACACGAGCCCCTACTCTTGTGTCTTGTGTCAGCTCCTGTGCTGCAGATCCACTGCCTTGAAAAGGGAAAGGGCTCAAGATAAGGGTCATTATCACAGGAGAGGGCCTTGAAACAACACCTTGGTGGTGTTGATGAGAAATCATTGTTTATTTATCTCTCACTCAGTATTAAGTCCCCAATGTCAAGAGGATTTGTCTCCTGTGTCTTTTATTTATGCACTCACAGAACACAAATCTGTAGCATGATCCCATTTTTAGCTTAAATAAGAAATCCACCTCAGTCTTAAGGTTCTTCAGGCCTAGAATTTGGAGCTAAAAGTGTGGAAATACCATGTAAGAAAATATTCTCATGGTGCTTCAAGCCAAGAGCAGAAGGAGAAAAGCTGGAAATATCATAAGAAAGTCACGTGAGACTCATGGCCGAGGTTTTCCAGTCTCATAGGGTTCAGATACATGGGATGTGTATTTGGACAAAACCTGAACTTTGAAACATTTTGAAAAAACACTCCTTAAACTGAGCAAAACTAGCAAGATTTAAAGTCTTCACTGCACCCTTGGTGTCCAACCCTGTCTTATTCTAAAACCAATACTTGTTTTATAACCAGTAAGGTCCTTTTTGCCATCTCTCCTTTGGAGCTGGGAGATTTACACAGGGTCACTGCAGTAATTTCAGATTTACTGAGGTTTCATGGTGTCAGGCAAGGAGTTGTTGTGGAGCTACACACGGAGGCTGCCACAACTGGATTAATTTAACTCCAGAACAATCCTGATGCAGCAATATAATCTGACTCTGTAAGATGAAGATAAATAAGTCAGCCTGCTGCTGGCAGTGTCAGGATGGACATGGATGTAGCACGGTTCTCCTACACGGCAGAGACAGAGGTTGGAATAATGAAGTCTTGGTCTCATCTTCATCCTTTTTTTTTTGTCACCAAACAGATGCTAAAAGACCTCTCTGTGTCCAGTGACTCTGAAAAGCTCCCAGCCCTCAGCATCAGGTGAGCCTGGTCCCAGCCACACCTCTGCTGCTGCCAGGTTTACCAGCAAAAACAAACACATCATTTGTTTGGCTCCCTCAGAGAATTTCTGCAGGAAAACTGCCCTGCTCCCTTGTTGCAAGCAGGGCCATTGGCACTTGTCACCTCGGTGGATATTTGGACTGAAAAGTCTCAAAAACCTTAGAAGGAGCTCTAGGAAGCAGAAAAAAAAAGGAGTGCAGATTTAAGCAGCCCTTTTTTTTCTGTTATTTAAAGTAAACTTGGCACTGGTGAAAGAGCTGCAGTCACAGAGGCTGAATCTGAGAGGCTGTATCTGTCTGTCTAAAAGCATGAACAGGACAAGAAGATTTCCCAGTGGCTGGACATCAATCATCACTTGTAAAACCTTCCCAGCATCAGGATTCTGTTGTGTGAAACCTGGCAGGAGCAAAGAGCAGAGATCAGGGAGTAGCCAGATGGGAAGTGAGAACTGTGGAGTGCCAGGAGTTCCCCTCAAAGCCACATCCAGTGACCCACACTGACCTGGCAGTGGATGTGTCCTGCCTGAAACCTCTGAGGGATGGCTCTGACATCCCACCATTCTCTCGGGTCATGGTTTTCTGTTGGGAGTGACAGCAAGATTTCCATGTGGGGTGGAACACAGTCTCTGCTGCAAAGAGTTGAGAGCTGGAGCATGACAGAGATGACTCTTAATTTGCACAGCCTGAGGCAAAGCAGATCACCAACCCCTCTGTCCTCGAAGGGCAGGGAAAGTTCAGTAGTCCAGTTTCCACAGTCAGTTCAGATCTACTGTTTGATGTTTTCGAGGCTTCGTGTACTTTGCAAGATTATTCAAATCCCAAATACTTAAGTTCTGCCCACTATCCAAATAAATGTCTTCTCATTTTTATATTCCTTATTTTGCTCTGCCAGCTCCAAGGATAAATTGTGCATTGTGTAAAAGAATATTCTCCTTTGACAGGCCTTAATGTCCTGAAAACCCATAGCACTGAAAAGAAGAAAGATTAAGCCAGGAATATTTCTTGCTTCTCTACTTGGAGCAAGGAAATGGATTTCACAAAGCTTCTTTACAAAATTTCCCTGCCTGACTTTTTCAATTTTCTGAAAGGCAACACTGACAAGCTGCCGCACCTTATAGTGATTGAAGTCAGTTAAAATAGGTCTTATTGATTTGCTCAAGTGGAAGTGCCCAGTTCTAGATGTGCCTGTTGGCCTTGAGCTGCTGTTGCTCATGTCTCAGTGGGGTTTTATTAGGAACTTAGTTTTAAAATAAAGCTACTGAGGCACAGAGCAACGCGGTGATTCATCCAGCAAGGTTTCAGCTGTCTCAGGCTGAATCCATGCTGGGTAATTAATTCCACATCATACCCAGAGATACCTTGATCCTCCTTCCTGTCTTAATATGGTTTGGCTAAGCAAGACAATGTTGAAAAGGAACTCGAGAGGACAGGCCGTTGACACTAATTATTCCTGGATGATCTCTTCCGACAGCAGAGCCAGATAGAAAAGCCAGTTGGTCTTCAAAGTGTTGCACTTAGCTCCAGGCAAATTCGGGACTTTCACCAGTGTTATCATTTGCCAGAAGGGAAAAATCCAACAGGTCATGAGAGAGCTGCTATCACAGCAGCATCTGCTGCTCTCTGCCTGCACCCCTCACACACTCAAATATTTGTGAAGGAATTTTGTATATGACAGTGTTACAAAAACCACAAGACACTACAGAGGTAGCTTGTGGTGCATTAAAATATGGATCTTCCCCCCAGCTTGACAGACATAATTGAGTCTCTGATTTCCTGGGAAGAGATGAAGCATTTGTCTCAGGGATTGGAGTGAAATGTCATTCCTTCTCCGCAGAGCATGCTGCATATTTCTCAGGCTGACAGAGAAGGAGAAAATAGCAAATGTGAGCTAAGGGAAATGAATTGCTGAGGAGGAGAGCTATGGATGGCAACCATCACACAAGGAATAACACATCTGTCAGTCCCACAATGGGCTCAAAGCTCTACTTAATGCACATTTCTGTCTCAGTGCAACACTGAGCTCAAACCCAGGATGAGTAACAGCCTCTCCTTTATCATCACAGTAACATCAAGATCTTTTTCAGAGTCAAAACCCTCCATGTCTTAATAATGAAAATAAACATGATTTTACAGTGCTCAATGTCTCATCCAAAGAATGAGACTTTCTTGCATTAATCCAAATTTCTTTTACCAGCTGCCAAAACTCAGCCCTTGTAAACCATTTTCTGAAGTAGGAAAACACAAACCTGCCCAGCATTTCAGCAGATTTCCACTTTCAAAGCAAGTTCACTCAGCCAATGATAGAAAATCTCCCTGAATTTCACTGAATACTCAATTCTTCCTGACAATATGACTGTGGGAATTGTATGCAAGCTGGTTTGGGCTTTTGTTTTTTTGCTTTGCCATTCTTTGGTTGCAAAAAAAATTATTTTTTTTTCTTCTGCCTGTAGCAGCTTTTTGCCTGCATGTTGTATAAGTTTGGCTGCAAGTGGTTTTAAAAGATTTCTCCTGAAACAGGCACTGCATTTTCTGAATGTGGTATTCCTCTGTCATTAAGTTTTCTACGTGCTGTTTTCCAGGTTTATCATGTTTGAACAGTCCATGCTGGTCATTTCCCTGAACAAAATACTGAATGTATATGAAATCTTGCTAAGGTGAACAAATAAATTATTGAGGGGAATGTGCACTTTGGGATATGTGAGCTGCAAGTCTGGTTGGTTGGTTTTTTCTCCAAATTATTCATAAAGATTTGTCTTCTCCCTTTCAACAAACATTTCAGGCAGAGGATCAGGTAGAGATTCTTCCCTGTATTTCTGATCTTAGTGGGGTTTAGTGAGAGCAAGGTGCAAAGTGAATAAAAGAATTAAACTTATATTTCTACTGTAAAAGTTTGAAGTTCTTAAAAAAACTTTGAACAAGTTCATTTAGGCCCCAGGTCCTTACTCTGCTCCTTCAGTTTGCTTACAGTAAAACATCAGGTCCCAGATGAAATCCAGCCCATTTTGCTGTATTCCTTATAAACAAACACCAGGAGAACAATCCTTGCCCATCCAAGAATGTAAATGGGAAAGACAAGTGCTGAGTTATTATTTCCTGATTTATAAAGAGAGAACTAAGAGACGGGGAAGGAAAAGACAGGTTTCAAAAACAGCTGATGCACCAGGAACCTAGAAGGCCCTGGCTGTGGCTGCCTCTAGTGAAACCCTGGGAAATTTCATCCAGGGAAACTCTGGAGAAAACTTTCAATGAAAAAAAACCCCAACAAAATCAAACCTCAGTTGCCGTCCTACTTCTTCCACAGGTCTGTTCTCCTTCTGGATTAAAATGTGCATTTATCCTGAATAATTCTGTGCTGCAGTAGAGTCTGAGAACTTCAGCGAAGGACCAGGATTTGGTCTTTCATGGACACAGACCTTGCTCTAAAAAATTCCCTGCTGAACTTACAGATGGCCACAAAACCTGTTGCAACTCTAAGGAATAACTTGGAGTGTCAGAATGCCCTTGTGACCACCAGATTTGCTGTCAGATAAAAGAAGTATTTTTAAATAAAAATGTGCATTTTTGCTTGGCTTTATAATTTAAATCCAGTTTAGCTAAGATTACACATAATCATCATCATCTGTCTTGGTAATGTGGCTGTAGGTCCTTCCTGTATTACAGGTCACCCTCCCTTGCTGGATCCTGCCAGGTGAGGAGAGGAAGGAGTCAAATTTTCTGGCATTTTGGATAAGGATTCTGTTTTCCTAACAGGGTAGGGAATTTTTTGCCTTAAGCAAGTCACCACTTTTGCACTGTGTCCATACTCCCCTCTGTGCAATGGGTGTGATTTATCCCAATTGTCCCAGGAATGCTGAGTCTCGTAAAACACCATCAATGATTTTGAGAAATGGACATAGGGCAAAAATAAAACGTGTTGGTGCTTTTCTTTAATTTCACGACAAGGACATGAATTCATCAAATTCTGCGTGTGTGTTTTTAGGATTAATTCACCCCTTTCTGGCTCCTCAGATTTCTTTGATAGTTTGTCCACCCATGGGCAGCTGGTGATAATGGATTAGAACACTGCTTCATTTCCCAGACAGATTCTGCTCTCAAGACTATTGAGGTTTTTTTCATCAAGATTCAGACCCTGAGAGAAATTCTATGACAGTTTTAATCACGGCCTCTGCAGGATGAAAATCTTATCTTTTGTTTTGCTAATCGAGCTGCAGGCAAAGGTCAAAGCAGTCGGGAGCTTTATTGAGGTTCAAACACTTCTAACAACACAAGTGACACCATGCTGGCAATTACAGGAGAAGAAAACATCCAGTTTTTCATTCAGCTGCTTATTAGCCTAGTGCTGTTGAGGTTTTTGCAGCAAATTTCTGTTCAAACTGGATTTGTTTAAACCCACCAGTTCATATAATGAATTACCAGACAATTACCAGACCCTGATTTTTATCAGGAGCTGTAGAATTGACAGAGTAACTTTGGAAAAATGGCTTTTTCCTCCCTGATATCAACATTAACACCACATTAACACCAAGATTCCCCAGTTTTGGCCTGGGAATACAGCAGATACCATCTTTTGAATGAAACAAATGGAACTGGAGCAGCTTCGAGGACAGGCCACCAGTGATGCGGAACTGGTGGTTTGGTTTCTCACTGTAATGATCAGCTCCATCAGGGACAGATTCCCAGATACAATTAGAAATGCTCCTTTAATCTAATAATCCATCTCCCAAAGCAAGGAGAACCTGCACAATTTGCATCAGGGAGATGGGTAAGAAATTCTACGTAAACATTTCTAGGAGTTTAATTGAAATCATGAAAAGAGAGGTAAAAAATAAGGAGTAGGATTGGATTTCAGCTGAGGATCATTCCCAAATACAGCACATCTTTTGGCTTTTACAGTTTGTTGTAACTGAAGTGCTCTGTTATGTTTTCAGGAGAACACAGTGCATGATGGATAGAAGCTTTCTGGGTATGTTTTCTTTTTCTTTTGCATTTTCTTCCTGACATATTTTGGCAAAAAAGAGAAAGAAAAAAAAAACCAGGAAAAAAACTTAATGCCTCACATAACCAAAAGAATGAAGGGCTGATTCTGTTTCCCCTCAACCCAATTAAAAATACATATTGAAGCAGATCCAGCATTCCTTATCCATATTGAGCAGTCAGTCATAAGAAGCCCCGGGACAGTTTGCCGCGGAATTACCTCTGGCTCCTCAACATGAAACTGGAGAATTCCTGGTTAATGCAAACGCAATCTCAAAAAAACAATTACCAGCAATTAGGAAACAATTTCGGTGGTAAAGTAGACAGAGTGAAGCCAACTCAGCATCACATTATCCTTTGTGTGCCCACCCAGAGCCCATCTAAGCTTAGCCCAGAGCCCCTGTTCAGTGTCTGAAGGCATTTGCCCGGCTGAGATAGGAAAAACTGGGGGCAAAAATATAGCCTGTAAGAAGTGGGAATCTCTCAGTTGATCCAAAGGGTTATTTTAGAAAATGGAGTTCTGTATGAGATTTATTTTCAAACAGAAAAACCTGCCCTGAACTTGTTGACTAAGAGCATACACCCAACTCTGCACATTTCTAATGTGTTCTTTCACTCCTTCAAAGGAAAGAGAAGACAGTGTTGGAGGGCTTCATTAAATACCTCATTGGTTGTTTGTTTCCTCCCCATGGACAACCCTACTCTCACATTTGCCCATGGCTCTGCATTTTTCTCTCCTTCCCAACAACAAAACCTGATTTTCCTTTCCTTTCCTGGTGGAGAGGGACAAGGCTGTGGAAAATGGGGTTTTCTGCAGCTGCATCCCTTCTGAGTGACAAGTTCTCCATCGGGTGACACCCAGGAGACAGCACTTTCTCATCTCAGTATTCTTCCTCAGGCTTAAGCTCACAGAAAACTGAGTTTGCCAGGTGAGCATCCTGGGCTAGACAGACTTAATTCTACATAATATAGCTAATATTAGTCCTGAGCTGTAGGAGGAAAGGGGAGCAGACAGCCAGTCAGTAACAACCCACTGCTGAGCCCACCTACTGTCCAGTTTTCCTGTTAAAACTTCCCAGGAGCAATAATTTAGAGGAGTGAAGTATATTTGGACGCAACTACAGATTCTCTGGCTAGTGCAGTATTTCCCTCCCATCAAATACCCCTGAAATACTGCTGAGTTTTTCACCAGCTCCTCAGGAGTTAAAACTGGAGCAATTCCACTTGCACTCAGTGAAACCCACAGCAGTATTTCAGCCCAGTTAGGGCTGTGTTATATTAAAAGGTTTTGTTTTGCTGGTTCAGAGTTTTGTGCCGCTAAAAAGCCTTTTTTATCATCACCCACAATTGCACTGTCACAGTGTCTGGTGTTGACACAAAGCTGAAGAGCTGCTGCCTGCTCCTTCCCTGGCCTTTTTTCCCCCATTCCAGCGGCAGAGACGGAGGCAGCTGGCAGCAAGCAAAGCCTTCCCGACAAGTGAGTTCTTTGCTACCACTCACTCCCTCCCTCCAGTTGTGATGCTTTTTTATAATCAGCTCACTGCTGGAAATCACTCTGAGCTACTTGGAGATGAAACATTTACTATTTATTAGTGACTCAAGGAACAGTATCGGTGTTTATTGGCCCCCTGCCTCTTAAACCAAATATCCCCTCTGTTGGCAGCTCCTGTGATTTATCCTTGAGAGATGCTGAACTCCAGCTCAGGGACTCCAAAATGCTACTTCAGTTTCAGGAATGTTCTGAGTTTCCCCTGAGAGCCATAAAAATCTCAAACTAATGGTGCTATATCCGGAGCTGTGGTGCAGGAGGGGGCGTGAGGGAGGAGCACTGCCAGGGTTTAAAAGCATTTCTTTCCTTGAGCACTTGGAAAATAGAAGACAAACTTAATTATTGTTAAAGCCAGGGATCACTAATTAACCCCTCAAAAACAAAAGACACCAAACTCCTCCTAATATTTTTTAAATTTCGTTTTAATTCTAAAACTTAGAGAAAATCAGCTATTTTGGAAAACAGGACTTCCCGCAATGGCTTTTTATAGTTTGAAGATGCCCAGTCCAGCAATATCCCATCCCTGAACTCCAATGGGATCGTGTAAAAGGGATCTCAGGGGCAGATGTTCCCCTTTGGAAAACAGATATTTCTGAAAGGGATGTCCTGGTATGCGGGAAGAACGCAGCCAGCACTGCAATGAACAGCCTGTCCCTAAAATACTCACAAACTCCCAAGATTTTGTTTGCCTTCAAGCTTTGAAGTTCTCGCACCCATTGTGGACTTTTTAACATGTGGTGGATTTTTAATAAAAACCTGTCTTTTCCCTACATATTTTATTATCCAATGTGTCAGCTGACCTGCAAGAAACAGGGTTTTCTCAAAAATCCTGGAAGAGATCCATTTCAGAGATGGATGGGGTCTATTTGGGGATTATTATTATTATTATTATTACTATTAGTTACTATTATTATTACTATTGTGACACCACCAGTGACCTCTCACAACATCAACCATTCTGTGATTCTGTGATCATTATTATTGTGATTATTCTTCTTCCTATTCCCTTGGCCTTACATTCCTCTACACTCCTAGAAAACTGACTCTTTTCTCCTTTCAGTGTTACTCTGTCAGAGCCCCATCACAGAATAATCACAGAGAAAAAGACCTTTTCAGTCTGTTTTTTTTCGTAATTAGTTCAGGCACTGCTGCCTAGTGGCCTGCACTGAGGCAGTTAAATTTAACCACCAAACTCAAAGTGTTTCTGCTGTTTTTCCTATTTTTTCTCCACTCCAGACTATATATCTACTTCAATTACTCCATTACTGTTTATCTACTTCAAAAAGACCTTTTGCTGCTACCAGATGCCACAAAATATGAAGGCAAGAAGCTAAAATTTTTGTTTGCTGCTGTTTCCTTTACGGAAAACAATATTTCAAGCAGGTTCAGTAAAACAAGCAGCTTGTCTGGGCTCAGGGTGGTGAAGCAGAAGTGGATTTGGAATACCCAGTGCAGGAAGAATTTCCTCCCAAGGTACACACAGAGAACTCATGCCAGTTCAAACAGGATAAATTCACAACCCCAAAAAGTCTGTGCATTCCCATCGACTGCCTGAGGAGTTGTATGAGAATTTATAGAGCGTATGAGAAATTTTACAGACTCTGAACAGCCAAAGCCCTGCCAGTGCAGAGGAAAAGGAACATGTACTTATTTATGAGCCCTGAGCCCAGAGCCATAAATCGCCTCCTCATTTTGCCAAAAGCACAGGTTCCATGGGATTGTTAGCAAGCTATTTTCAGGCCCTTCTATGCCTTACACTGTTGGTATATCCAAGGAACACTTGACTGGGAATTCAGCTGCCTGATTCTGAATGCATGACACATACCCCAAAGAGAGGCAGTTAAATTAAATTACAAGGCTTGGTTGGGTTGTTGTTTCATTTGCGACATGCCTGCAGTGTCTCCCCAGGAAATATCTGAATATAAATCTCATCCCAAGCTATATTTCCATATGGATCTGGGCATATTGCAAGGCTTCTGAGGACTCCTGAGAACCATATGCCCCTAGTACTCCCAAGGGATGGTGCCTAAACACTCCAGAATCCCTGTTCAACTCCCTGGGGACATTTGTTTTGCTGAAAGCCAGGTATAAAAATACAGTCTGGGGTCTACGGAGACAGGTGGCAAACAGCAAATGGGCCAGTCCGCATATACTGTATACCCTGGGATATCCTGGGCAGTTTTGCCATCTCATAGTGGTCTGGAAGCAAAGCTGGGGGAAGAGGATCCGGGAGGAGAAAGTGGTGCTACAGGAACTCAGGAAAATGGGGAGAAAGTCAGGGAAGGCAGGGAATTTCCCTCATCAGTTTGCCCTCCCATTTTACACCGATTCAGTTTTACACCAGGACGTCTCCCCACAGCACTGCACAATCAATTTATGCCTGCAGGTGAACTTTGAGGATTTTATTTCTGATCCCACTGCTGCTGAGCAATGGCAACATCCAGGGACGAAAACCTCCCTTCCTGCTGCTTGAGTGATGTACAGGCTGATCTAGGCATCCATGGGCTCATCCCAAACAGGAACACGGAGTGGTGGCTCTGCGAAGAGGGCACAGCAGCTTGGGAGATGCCAGAGCAGAGGCAGGGAGGAAGGCAGGTTTGGAGAACTTCAGCCTCAGAAACATCAGCAGAAAACACTTGAAATTAACTGAGGAGACCAAAGAAATGTTGAGACTGACACAGAAAATGAACCTTTCCCATGAAACTCTGATTACTGCAGTGAGTTAATGGTGTATCTTCTTCCCCCTATTTTATACAGCCAAGGTTCTGCAATTCTTTTGGGATTAATTTTATTATTCCAACAGGAAATTTTTTTTGGGGAGGGAAGACTGGCTTGGGAGAGACTTTTCAGTGGGGTCCAGGCTCAGTTGCTGCAAAGTGGTAATGTGAACATGCGGAAACCAGGAAAGCAAAATGAAGCTGGGGTTGTTTTCCTTTTTTTCCCATGAATCCCAGGAGCTTTTGAAATGTGTTCACTTAATTAGTGTCATTAATCTCAGTGGAATCATATAATCTTAATTTATGTTGAGGTTAATTTTTGTTTGGGAAAAAACTGGCCAAACCTTTGTTTAATGTGCTATACATGTAATTTAAACCAGCTATTTAGCTCTAAATGATGAATTAGAGGTATAACTTCCTTTCAGGCTTTGAAAATTAGCATCTAATTATTCTTAGCCTAAGCGATATTAGCACTTCTTATGAAAGGGAATAACAGCCTGGTCTAAATTTAGAAGAGAGAACTCCTGGGTAAATGGCAAGGCTGGAATTATGCAAAGACGAAAGAATCAAGCCACAGAAAAAACAATCATTAAAAAAAACCCCAGAAATAATTTTTTAAGATGACCAAAGAAAAAGGAATCTGCCTCTTTGGGATCTGTATTGGTGACATGACCCTGCACCCTTCCTGCAGCTTGAGACCAGCTCAGGACAAGCAGCAAGACACAGCAATGGGATTTCCATTCTCTTTGGGACCACTCAGATTTCTCTGAAAAAACAGAACATTTTAAAATTTTTGCTTTGTTTAAAAAAAAGTCGGTGTTTGAAAGGAAAATTAGAAATGAGAGGTGTTTTGTTTACTGGGGAGAGCAAAACAGATTGCCAAAAGCCATGACGAATTCTCCATGTTGTCATGGTTTGACACCGGCCAAACGCCAGGCACCCATGAAAGTCGTTTGCTTACCTTCTTTTGTCACAATTGGGCAGAGGAGAGGGGGAAAAAAATTAACGAAGGACTCATGAGTTGAGATAAGACCTGGGAGAAAACACTCTGAGGGCAAAACAGGTTCAAATTTAAAGGTATAAGGTAAATTTATTATTAACAGGGTGAGAAGAGGATAATGAGAAGTAAAATAAGCCTTTAGAACACCTTACCACCACCCCCCCCAACCCCTCCCTCTTTCCCACCGATAGCGCAGGGAGACAGGGCACGGGGGTTTTCATCAGTTCGTCACTCGAGATTGTCTTCTGTTCGCTCAGGGAGAGGAGTCTTTTCTCTGCTATGCCGTGGGGTCCCTCCCATGGGCAAACAGTCTTCCCAAAACTGTTGTGGCATGGGTCACTGGTCCATGGGGTGCAGTCGTCTAAGGCTAGGCTGCTCTAGTTTGGAAGCAAGGGCCCTCTCTTTCTATTCAGGTCTCCCACTGGATCACAGCTCTTTCTGGTATCCACTCGCTCCAGCGTGAGCACTTTTCCCATGGGCTGTGAGTGGACCTCTACATCCCCCGTGGACTTCATGCATTACAAGGGCACAGTTTGTTTCATTACAGTCCTCACCACAGCTCGCAGAGGAATCTTGGCTCTGATGCTTGGAGCACCTCCTCCCCCCGCTCTTTTTCCACTGACCTTGGTGCCACCATGTTGTTTTCTCTCACATGTCCTCACTTCCTTCTCTTCTCTGACTAGAAGAAAAATCGCTGCTTGTATGTACCATTGCCAACAACTTCCACTAATTCAAAGATTCCTGCAAGATTTTGCAGCACCAAGAGGTGGATCTCGTCTAGGTTCCGTGTCAAGGAATTACTCGTCATGCTTCTGCCGCCAGCCANATAATGAATAAATGATTGTTCAGGGGTTTCGAAAATCATGATCGAGTAAATAATTAATATATGATTATATAACGGAAAGGTATATAATGTAAGCACCTGAAAATCATGTTGGGATTGATTTGGGTCTGTCCCCCTCTCCCCCGGTGCCGCAATAAAGAGCACCTTGCATATAACCCGTGTGGTTATGTGTTTCTACGCTAACAGCCCCGCCGCAATTGCTCAGGCAGTGGTGACCGCCACAGTGCTGGAGCTATTTAGCGCCTCTCCTCACGTGGGGTGCCGGGAAGGGGAAGCCACCGCTGGCGCCACCCCTGCCCTTCTGCCCACAGCGCGTCTGGCTAGGGGCAGCCAGGCAGGCGAGGCTCTCCGCGGGCCACACCGCCATGGCAACGGCTGTGGCAGCGCCACCCCACCCCTGGAAAAAACTGCGCATGCACTGTTTTGATTTTCTTCTTAAATATGTAATCACAGAGGCGTTACCAACCTCTCCAATTGGCTCAGTAGCATGTCCATCTTCAGAGCCATCAGAGATTGGTTCTATCAGACGTGGTCGAAGCTTCTAGCAGCTTCTCACAGAAGCCACTTCTGTGACCCTCCCCCCCCAGCAAAAACCAAGCTGCACCAAATCAACACAATCTCTAAAAGGCTGTTAATAAAACTAAAAGAGTGTCTGAAGGATATGATAGCTCAGGCTCACTCTTGGGCCTGGTCTTGGAACAAATCAGGGAATTAACCAAAGAACCACAAATTATAAAAAAAGGCTTAACATTTAGGAATCTGAACGTCTTTGACAGCTACAAAACTGGAAATATTTTTCTCCTTTCAAATTGCACAAAGCACAGATCATTTTTTCAGGCAGATATTTCATTATTTGAGGCTTTTTCTTCTAATGAGAAGCAGCATTTTGTATTTCTTTTTATCTTTAAACCACAGCTTATTCCAGAGAGAAGTGCAGCAACCACCAGCAACAGGACTGGACGTGGCCTGATGAACATTACTGGTGCCTGATGAATTAAATCTCTTTGGAGAAGGAAGGCAACACAAGAAGGGAGCTTTCCTGGGAGATCTCCCTGTGCCTTCAGCCTGACACTTCCACCCGTGCTGCCTCCACTGAAGATTCTCCAGTCAAAATTCTGTCTGTGGCACATTATCTCGTTCACTGTCATCCCCAAGCCAGAAAGGAAGCACTTCCCTTTTTCTCCCAGGGCTTTGGATTATTTTCTCCTCCCTTTGGATGTCAGGCTGGTCATTGCCACATCCTTCCCCCACAAGTGCTTGTCTCTGGGAATACTTTCACCCCGCACAAAGCCAGGGGTAATTGATTTCCCTCCCAGAGCACACACAGATCTGTGGCATCTGCACTTCACCTAATTTCTAAATCCAGCTCATGGGACAGGCCTGAGGCCAGGAGGTTTTTCTCAAAATAGGCTTTTCCCCTCTCCTGGAATGGTGGGGAGCAAACTCCCCTTCCAAACTGGGAAATGTTCTATTATCTGCTCAGATGTTCCTCAGCTTTTTCCCAAGCTGTTTTGGTGCCCAAGCAAAGTGAGTTTAGTGCAAGTTTTGGCAGCCCTAAAGACTGAAATAATCTTGACAAATAGAACTGAGGGTGCTCGGGTTAACCTGTGGGTTTTCCAGTTTTATGGAAAATAAAGGTTCCGGTGTGTCCAGGGTCAGGTCCTTCATTCCTTCTGCAGGTCTTAGGGGCTGGTAATGGAAGCTGTGCAGCCAAACTGGGCTAGGAGTGGGACTTGCCCAGAGGAGCTCTGGCTGCCCCATCCCTGGAAGTGTCCAAGGCCAGGTTGGATGGACTTAGACCCTGGTCTAGTGGAGGATGTCCCTGTCCATGGCAGGGATGAGTTTTAAGGTCCCTTCCAACACAAACCATTCCATGATTCTGTGATCAGGAGTGGGGCTTGTCCTCTGGGATTTCAACCCTCAGGCTCCATCCTTTGTCACTGCAGGCAGGGAGCTGCTTCCATGCCTAAAACCCAGCACAGACCAACACATTCCACTAAATTACGCCCTAAAACTGTCTTGCAGGCAGTTGCCTTTGGATGGAGCATTAATAAGCTTTGCCAGCCCCATTACAGCACCAGGCTGACACAGCTCTTCAAAGAACATTTAAAACAAAAGTTGCAGGGGTTTAGATTACGTCCCCTCTGTTGCCATGGTTGGTTCATAGCAGGGCTATTTAGATAATAAATTTATTATAAATAAAAAGGCCCATTTAATATCCGAGTGACAGGTTACAGCAAAACCCAAAGCGCATAAATGCCAGGGGCTTTTTGCAGTTTATAAAACCTTGTTTCTAAGTTTATATAAAACATCTTTCTGGCTTTGTTTTGTGGTTTTTAAAGAACTCTAGGACCCAATCCAAAGAGTGCTGAAATGGATGGAAATCCTCTCATTGATTTAAGTAATTTGGGTGAGCATGTTTTCAGTCCAGGCTGGATGCACAGGGAGATGTCTCCAGCCCAGGATGCAGGACTCTTGCCCTCTGGTGGCTGTTGTGAAAAAACTGCTTGAGAGCTGGATTAGGAAAAAAACCAAAACCCACCAGCCAACCTCGGTGTGCTGGGAGGGTGAGCCTGCAGTGACAGAGGATGTGTCTGGTAGCACTGGAGGAGCTCCACCAGAGCAAAAATGGCAACAACTTTATTTCTTCCTATTCTTTTTCCTGTTTTTTCCCCTCTGTTGTTCCCAGATTTTAACCTGTTCAGCTGCACAAAGTGGGGGATTTTTCAAGGCTGCGCTGATGAATCCTCTATTACTTACCAGCTCAGAAGACCCTGCCCAATACAACTCTGCAGCACACCGACACAGATGTTTAATAACAACTGATTGCCTGGAGATCCTAAAAACCCAAAAGATCTGTGGAGGAGCTGGGTTCCTCCTGGGTTTGCTGGTCAGGGTGAAGAGAGCTTCTCTACTCCTTGGTTTTTTAACTCTGGTGAAAGCCAGAGCAATTTGGCCATGAAAGACACGGTCTGTGTTGTTGAAATCACCACTGGGCTGTGAGAAAGGAGGTGAAAATGGATCTTTTCATTTTTGGTTTCTTTTAAGTGCATGATTTTTTAAAAAATTTCAAATTATTCATATTATATTTATTTCTAATACTTATTTTATGTACTATACATTGTATATAATATATTTTGATATAATATATTTAAATGTAATATATTTAAATATATTTAGATACAATATATTTAACTATAATATATTTAAATACAATATATATTTAACTATAATATATATTACATAAAAATAAAATATTTTAAATAATTTAAAAATTAATTTAAGGACTTAACCTGGCCACTTCTGTAAAAGATAATAAAAAAACCTGAATTTTAACACTGGTTCTGTGAGGGAGAGGTGGTGTCTGGGGCAAGGCACTCTGTGTTTACCATTCCTATGGGTGTTCCAAGGGCAAATTCCTCATGGCAGGTGCTCTTCCTTAACCCAGACTTCCTGCTGGGAAAGGGAGACAGGGATTCCCATCCTAAATCGCTGCTGTTAGGGTACCTGAGCCCAGCACCTTCTCTCTCTCACTGGGGAGCTGAACAGGTGCCTTGCAGCCCCTCTCCTTTCCAGGCTCTTGGCTCTTCAGCTCTGTTTGTCACCTGGATTTTTCTTACCCATCCCTCTCTACTTGAATTTCTATCAGAGGCAACAGCTGCACAGAAAGTGCCATTTCTAGAGGCGTTGACATCCAGAGGTGATGGAGATGATTCACCCAGATGCAGCATTATCATTCTCCATCAGAACCTGTCCTGCCATGGCAGTGCCAGGCTGAGACTGTAAATCCTAAAAAAAGCCAGGCTGGGGCTGTAAATCCTTGTCCAGGCTCATCTTTCATCACACAGAACAATAAATACCTCTTGGGGTCATATTTCTACTCTGCAGATTTATCATTTTTAGCCATGGCCATGTTTATACAAAAGCAGAGACCACTCCAGGCCACACAGGGCTGTGCCAGTGGTTGCCTTGGCTGAGGCAGGGGTGGCCAAAATTGCCCTTTCCAAGCAGCTGTATGCTCAGAGACCCACAGAGCACCCACCATCTGTGTCCTGCTCCTCCCTTTGGGCTGGTTTACGCCTCTTGAATCAACACTCTGTAACAAAGACAGTCCCTCTGTACATCTGGCTGTCCACACAGAGTTATTTTGGGATGCTGAGAAGGAACTTTCCCCTCCACTGTCACGGTTTTGCTTGTCTTCAACCTTCTGTCCTTCTTAAAAGCCTGAGCCAGAAACACCCCCTCCCTCCAGCATCTTCAAAAAAACCAATCCGTTATTTAGGGGAGAGAAAGAACCTGGCCATGGGTTTCCTCCACAGAGCATGGCTCAGGCCCATCATGTTTTATTTCAGCTACAAAACTCAGCCAGTTAGTGGATTGAGAGGTATCTTGGGGGGGATATTCCAAGGGGAGCAGCTCTGGCATTAGTTTGGGAGTCTCTCTGCAGCACTGGTTTGTGCCTGTTGTGGTGGAAAACTTCCTTGCAGAGCTCCAGCCTTGTCCCTTCTTTGATTTCTACCCAAGGTTCTCACACAGCAGCATGGGCTGAGGAACTGGATGAATAAAATTGAATTTGAACACGAGGGAGGGAGAACATAACCCTTGGAGTAATTTATGAGGCACGTTTATAGCTGTTATTTATAGATCTCAGTGGGGGGTTCACATGGTCCTCCACCATCTGACGTTATTCGGCAGTTTAGTGGTGCCTGCAAAAGAAAAAAAAAAAAATCCCAACCCTGCAAAAACCTTCTCCAAGACCCCATTTTTGAGTAATAATCCTGAAAACTCAGAATGTCAGCAAGTCCTCAGAAAGACTTTTCCTGCTATCCTCTGAGAACTTATGGCTTAAATGAATAAGGGCTTGATTAAAACTCTCATCACAGTAGTTCAATGGTAGGTCAGGGAAAAGAGGTCCTTTCCCTCTCCCTTCCGGAAATCTTTGCTGCTGGCATTGATTGAGGATTTTTGCCAGAAAAGCACAAGAGAATAAAGTTCTCACTGGGGTGCTGAGTCCCATCCATGGCGAGCTGGAACATTTTTATTCACGTGCCTCCAGTGTTATTTTGGGAGATACTGATGAATTCAGGTGCTGTAAAAATAGTCTGCTGCAAACAAACAGATCTCTCCCTGGCACACCGGCCTAGAGCCTGGGAAATCTTGATCCTACCATCAGCCAGGCTTTAGAGAGGGCAGGGAATCAGAAGGGAGCAAACCACAGCGGTTTCTGGAGAGCTTTGGTCAATCTATGAATAATTTGGGTCTCAGCCGTGAGGTGCCCGGCTGGGCTGATCCTCTGAGACCATTTCCTGCCCCTTCTCTTTTTATAGGAAAAGCCTCTCCCACTGACTTCGATAAACCCTTCTAAAAGACAACTAAATAAACTTAACACAATGACAGTTGTTAGGGCAACCCACAGTTCAGCCTTAATTAAGGACTTTACTCATCCCTCAAGTCCTCATTGTCCGAAAAGGT
>VZTF01000998.1:61445-81428 GCA_013397755.1 Cnemophilus loriae | reverse complement strand
CCCGGGCCCGGATCCCACCCGTCTCGTTTTTCTGTCCACGACTTAAAAACGTCAGGATTTTGCCAGTTACCAGCAGGATCGCCCCTAAAATCACTTCTGGGGGAGGGGTCCGGCCTGGCGGTGACCCCCTCCTCCACCGGCTCGGTGTCCCCGGTGCCGGCACATCGCGCTGTGCCGCCGGTGCGCCGGGGGAGCGGGAGCTGCCTGTCGTGACGGGGCCTCACCCCGTCCTCCCGCTCTCCCCTCCCGTTACCTGCCGCGGCACGGCCCCGGGAGTCGGGAATCGCGGCACCTCCCTCCCGCCCGGCCTTGCGAAACCGGCCACGGTGGTTCCTCTTCCTCCCCCAGCGGAGCGGAGCCGCCCCGTCCCTCGCCACAGTCCTTGCGCCGTGTTGGGGTTTCGCTTCCCGGGGGTGGGATCCCATCCCGACCCCGCGAGGTTCCCCAAAACCGGCCAGTGGAGAGGGACGGAGAGCCGGGATGCGCTGCTCCCGCGGCGAGGGGCGGCTCCCCCGCCTCCCGTGCCGGGGCCCGTCCGGAGCCTTTTTAAGGCACAAAGGTGCTCTTTGTGCCGCCAGCAAATCCCTAATCCCGCGCCGGTGCTGTGCCTGGCCGCGGAGGGGTGGCGGCGGGCTCCGTGCTCCCGTTTCCCACCGGGAGTTGGGTTTGGATCAGCCGCAGGATGCGGACACAGCGTTCGGGAGGGAAACCAACGTCAGGGGCTTCTCTCTCCTCCTCATCCCGCTGCAGTCCCGGGGTGCCATCCCGGTGTGCAGTCCGGAGGCGGGAGCCCAGCTCTTCCCTCGGGCTGGTTCCAGGGATCTGTGCTGCCGGTCGGACTGGGCCCCTTGTTAATGATCACCCTCTGACCTCCGGGCTGCAGGGAGCAAAGTCCCTCGGTGCCGGAGCCGAGCGCCGGCCGCTCCGACGGACATTTCACCGGGGCGTCCCTGGCAGCTGAGGTGGAATTTGGGGTGCATGGTGGAGCCGGGGTATGGGAGACAGACCAGGGTGGTATCAGCAGTCTCCTCAGAGATGCCAGTGCTCCCCTCACCTCTCCCCCGTTCCCTCCCCCCAGCATGTTTCAGACCTTGTACAGCTATTTTTGGTGGGAACGGCTCTGGCTCCCGGCGAACCTCACTTGGGCCGACCTGGAGGACCGGGATGGGCGAGTCTATGCCAAAGCCTCTGACCTGTACATCACCCTCCCCTTGGCCTTCCTCTTCCTCGTCGTCCGGCACCTCTTTGAGACGTGAGTCCCTTCCCTGGGGGTGGGGACGGATCCTGAGCCCCTGATCCAGCTCTCCCTGTGCCCCGGGGGCTGTGGCCGAGCCCCGAGATGTGGCACCTTGTCCTCAGCCTGTCTGGGGGTGCCCGTGGCCCCCCGGGGGTCCTGACCCCCCCCCCAACCCACGTGCCCCCCCTTTTCCCGCACAAACATGGCTTTGTGCATCCCCCGCCCTTACCGGGCGTTTAGGGAGCGATTTGTTGGGCAAACAATGGGAACAGACCCGGCTTTGTTGCAATGGCAAGAGGAGGGGGGGCCACCCTTCAGCGGAGCGGGGCCAGCCCATGACAGAGGGATCGGGGGGGCTCCTCTGTGGCAAAACCCACCCTGGAGAATGCACAGCAGGATGGGGAGACCGAGGCACTGAGTGGTTGTAGGTCTCTGGGTGGCTTTGATGGGGCCAAATCATCCAGGTGACAGAAATGGGGACGTTCGTGTCCCCTACTCCTTCTCCAGTTACGTGGCCACCCCCCTGGCTGGGCTCCTGAATGTCAAGGAGAAGGTCCGGTTAAAAGCCACCCCCAATGCGGTGCTGGAGAAGTTTTATGCTGCCACCACTAAACACCCCAAGCAGGTGAGGGCTGGGGGTCCCCAGAGGTGCGGGTGGGGGTGAGGGTGGCAGAGGCAGGGCTGTGTGACACGGTGGGGCTGTCCCGGTGTCCCCAGGCCGATGTGGAGATGCTCTCCAAGAAGAGCGGCTGCACCGTGCGCCAGGTCGAGCGCTGGTTCCGCCGCCGCCGCAACCAGGACCGGCCCAGCCTGCTCAAGAAATTCCGGGAGGCCAGGTGAGCCCCCCCTCCTGCCTGACGTCACTGTCCCTCCGCCCTGGGGGGGCTCTGGGGGCACCCGCTTGGCCGGGAGCGGCCTGGGAGGGTGGGGAGCGCGGGGTCCGGGGCCGGTGGGTCCGTCCTCCTCCCTCCTGCTCCCCGGTGCCTGTCTGAGGACCGTCTGCTTCCTTTTTCCAGTTGGAGATTCACCTTTTNCCCAGGATACCCGGACGGTGCCCACAGACTGGGACCAAACCCCTCTGGACCACACCCCCAACCTGTGTCTTGCCCGCAGAGCATGCTGCCCTCCCAGTACTGGTACTACATGATCGAGCTCTCCTTCTACTGGTCCCTGCTCTTCAGCATCGCCTCTGATGTCAAGCGCAAGGTGGGGGCTCTGGGAGGGGGTGGGAGACACTGGGACATCTTGGCAGGGTTTTCTTCGCCCTCGTGGTGGGCAGGTGGGGCCAGCTGGGAGGATATGGGGACACAGAGGGGCTGTGGGGTGGGGGTTTGCTGTGGGTGGAATCCAGGCTGCTGTAACCTCCCCATTGCTGGGCTCCCCTTTGCTTTTGGCACAGGACTTCAAAGAGCAAATCATCCACCACATCGCCACCATCATCCTCATCAGCTTCTCGTGGTTCGCCAACTACATCCGCGCGGGGACGCTCATCATGGCCCTGCATGACTCCTCGGATTATCTGCTGGAGGTTGGTGTGTCCCCTTCCCCTGCTGTCACCACATTCCCTGTCCTGTGCCCCCTCCCCAGCTCACCCCCTCTGCCCCCCAGTCTGCCAAGATGTTCAACTACGCTGGGTGGAGAAACACCTGCAACAACATCTTCATCGTCTTCGCCGCCGTCTTCATCGTCACCCGCCTGGTCATCCTGCCCTTCTGGTGAGCTCCGCTGGGGAACGGGGGGAAGCTGAAGCAGGGGCTAGGGGGGTCTCAGGAGGGTGGGAAGCTGATTCTGCCTGTGACAGAAGTGGCCTTTCCTGGCAGGATCATGCACTGCACGGTGTTTTATCCGCTGGATCTCTATCCCGCCTTCTTCGGATACTACTTCTTCAACTTCATGATGGTGGTGCTGCAGTCGCTGCACATCTTCTGGGCCTACCTCATCATCCGCATGGCCCAGAAGTTCATAACTGGAAAGGTGAGAGGGGACCTGGGCCCACAGGGGTGTCATGGGGGGAAGGACCCACTCAGGGTGGATGGAGGATGGGGCTTTGCAGGGGAAACCTCCAGATCCTGAATCCTGCATTTGGCTACCCAGATCCCAGAGAGCCCTCGGTGGGGAGAAACCACCGTGGTTGCAATGGGGAAACTGAGGCAAGCCAGGAAAATGAGAGGCTGCTGACTGAACCCCATTTTCTCTCTGCCCACAGGTGGTGGAGGATGAGCGGAGTGACCGTGAGGAGACGGACAACTCGGAGGAGGAGGAGGAGGTGGCCAAGAACGGGCCCCTCTCCAACGGTCACCCCGTCCTCAACAACAACCACCGCAAAACCGACTGAGCGCCCCGGACCCGAGAGCTGCCACCTCCCGCCACCAGCCCGGCCCCTCTGGCCGCTCCTCACCGGGACCCGGGAGCGCTTGCCAGGCCCAGCCCCTCCGGAGCGGGGCTGCAGCTCTGCCTCACACTCACCGCTGGTGCCCTTCCACCTCTCACCTGCTGCCTTAATCCACTGCGGTTCCCCGGGACCGAACCGGCGGGGACCCCACCGGGATGGCTCCCATCCCACCAGGGTGGCTCCTTCCCACCCCGCACCCCCTCGGATTGGCTCTGGCCGAAGAGCTCGGCCCCAGCCCCTCGCTGGGCTCTGTGTTATTCCTGCTTTCCCAACCATTCCTTCACCGGGGGGAAGGGAAAAACCCCTTTCCCTGACCTGCGTCCGGCTGGAAAAGTCGGCTCAAGCCCTGCTCCACCGAACTGGGAGGGAGGAGCAGGGAATCCCTGGGTGTTTCAGTGCCTAAATGAAGGGATGACACTATGGAAGTACCTGGGGGAAGGAAGCTGCGGGGCTGAGTCACTCCTTGTGTCTCACAGAGTTTAATCCTATCCTTTCTCTTCGGTAAATGGATTTTGAGTCTCTCTCTCTCCGTGGCCTCTCCCAGCTGTAACAGGACAAATTTCCAACTGATTTTTCCTTATTTTTTTTTCCTTTTCTTTCTATTTATTTGGAAGACAGAAGGAGCCGGGCTTGGCTCTGTCTCCCGCATCCCCCTGGGATGCTGTGAGACCTCCCAGCACAGAGGGGTGGGGGGGAAAAAGGACCATTAACCAATGTCAGACCAAAACGTGTTTTGTTGTTCTTGTTTTTTAAAAAAAAAATAATAAAAGGTTAAATATATTAAAAGTTAAAAAACTAATAAACTTGGGTAAAAAAATACAAGATTTGGGCATATTCTGTGAGTGGCACAGTGGCCCTGGGGCGGGGGGTTATTTTGGCACAGATCCTTAAGGCAGTGCTAAAAATGGGCAGAGTTGAGGATTTTGATGGTTTTTACATTTTTTTTCTCCTAAAAGTTCTCCAAGTCTTCAACCCCAGGCTGGAGCTTGGGTTTGGGTTCCCTGAGGAGCTGCGGCCCCATTGGGATGACAAAGCCTCCATTCAGGTGGACGCTCAGGATGGAACTGGAGCTCCAGGAGGCCCCAGAAAGGTTTTATTTTACAAAGAAAAAAAAGGTTATTTAGCAGGAAAAAACCCAACAAGCTTCCCTTGTGCAGAGCTGCGTGAGCTGGGCTGGTGTTGGGTATGGGGGGAGGTGGGACAGTTGGAATTGGCTCCACCACCCCCCAGATTGGGGTTTTCCATGTCAATAATGTGAGATTTGATGCCAGTTTGTAAAACTTCGCCTCTTTTATCCAGTACTCAGAGTGGTTTTTGAACCCTTTGGATCTGCCTGGTGCCACACCTGGGGCTGTGTGTGGCTGCCAGGCCCCGGTGATTTTCCTTGTGGATCCGTGTCCAGCACCCGGACGGGGCTGGCGCCGGTTCCTCCCTCCCCCACAGGTGCCCAAAGCCAGTTTGGGGCTGTCCCAGCTGCCACTTCGATGCAATTCAGGCCAAACTCAGGGCTTTCATGGACATTCTGGGAGGGCTGGAGATGGGGAGAGGCATCAGATCTGCTTCCTTAAGAAAATTTCAACCTGTTTCTCTGTAATTTTCCCAAGTGGAGGGTTTAAGGAGTGTTTGTTTTGAGGAAAGGTGAAGGAAAGGTGAAAATGTGGGAGCTCCTTATCCCTGTGCCTGGGCCCATCCACCTCTGGCATTTTTCCTGCAAACCCCACAGAAAGAAGGATGATGGCAGTGGTTCAGCTGTGTTTTTTCAGGGCTCTTTGCTGTGTCTCAAGATTAGGGTAGGTTGTTTTTAATAGAAAAACGCACTTTTATTGCTTTTTAGCAACTAAAAGATTCTTTACAACAGCTTACAGGTGATGACAGATACTTACTTTTTGTCTTTTTTCACTTAAATTCTGTAAATCCTGATTGGTCCAGTCTTCCAGGGATTCTTTCCACCATCCTCCCTCCTACTTTCAAGGCCTCAGTCCCAACTGGGAAGCACTTCCTGGGAATACTGGGGAAGTGTTTGCTGCTGGAAAAAGGAGGTTTGTGCCTTTAATTTGGTGGAAAGCTGGGAGAGAGCAGGAAAAGCTCCTTCCTTGAGAGAGTCTGTTGTCCTGTGGGATAACTGGAGCTTCTGGAAGGTGAGAGAAGCCCAGGGGCTGGGAATCGCCCCCCAGCACAGCCAGAGTCTGTTACTGCTCCATGTCCATCTGTGATTTTCCAGGTGAATGGGAGAAATGAGAACCTCTTGAGAAGAAATGAGAACCTCTTGAGAAGAAACTTTACCCTCACTGAGGGAAAGCGAGCACCAGGCCTCTGGAGAAGTGGGATCCGCTGGCAGCAGGGCTGGCTCAGAGCAGCCGGCCCCGGCAGTCGATGGCCCCGCAGCAGCACAGCAGCTCCTTGCCCTCCACACTGCCGACCTCGTAGTTGTAATCCCAGGTCAGCTCCGTGCCAGCTCGGATCCGCCTGGGAAGGAAAAAACCACATGGGATGGGCGAGGAGACTATTCCAGAAAAGAGGAGAAGCTGGATGACAGAAGGAAGCCACACTTCCATGTGAGCGCTCCAGGACAAGGCTGAGGCAGCCAGGGAGAAAGGGACAAAGTTCCCTGATGAATCATTCCCATGAGGATTCATGGAGGAGCAGAGAGGCACGCAGCAGGGATTCAGAGATTTGGGACTCAAGTTGTGAATTTGGCTGCTCCAGGCCTCCCTCTGCCCTTTGGGAAGGTCTAAAACTGGTGGAAATCACACCAGGATCTCCAGCACAAGAGAGAGGATTTCACCTGACACCCAGGTTTTCTCTGCTCAAGAATGACAGGAAACTGGGAATGGGGTTTCCAGGGGCAGGGAAAATCCCAGCCCTGGCCATGGAGCCAGGTCCTACCAAGGCCCAGCAATCCTCAGCCCCCCCCAGCACTCCAGGACTCACTTGCTGGCAAAGAAGGCGACCCAGGGGAAGCGAAGGTCGTGGGTGTCCACGAAGACGTTCTGCACGAAGAGGTTTGGGGTGCAGCTGTGCTGTAATGGCAACAGAGAAAAGCCTGAGCTGCTGCCCGGGCAGAGAGGCCGAGCTGCCAGCACTGAACACAGCTTTATAAACAAGCAGCATTCCTGGTTTGCCCGCCGCCTCCAGCGGAATCCTGCTGGAACAGGCTGCACGCCCGGGGTGAGTCATAAGATCCACACTCAAAGGTAACGGGCTCTGGAAGGACTGACGGGGCCATTCCTGCTCCCACCAGGCCGGAGCAGCTGCTCTTTCACTCAGGGAGGTGCATCATCCTCCTGAACCTGCTCTTTTCTCACTTTTGCCGTTTTTAGCGAATCTTGGGGAGGAACAGCCCCACTGGACACATGGGTCACCCCCAAGGGTCCCTGTGCCCGACTCACGTTGAGGTAGCGGCCCAGGTTGCCCTCGAGCTTGGCATCGATGATGTAGCAGTTCTCCTCCCCGTCATAGAACTGCCGCGTGCTGCGGCGCACGGGCCCCGCGCTCTCGCCCTTGTCGGCCGCCGCCAGCGGCGTGGATTTGATGGCGATGCCGTGGGTGGACTTCAGGGCAAAGCCTCGGGTGGATTTCACAGCCACCTGTCTCTTCACGGGACCTGCCACGAGACGGGACCTTCCAGCAGAGGAACCCGGGGCAGTGCTGTCCCCAACCCTGCTTGTCCCCCTGCTGCTCCACTCAGACGAACAAACCCCTCAGAGCCAAAACACCACTCCAGGATGGCTCCTGGAATCAACCCAGCCCAGCCTGCAGACCCACTGTAAGCCTCGCTGTTGCTTTTTCTTACGATACCCAAAAATATCTGTTTTTGAGGAGTAGATTTGGCAGTTTTGTCTTGCCAAACACATGGGGAAGGTTCCGACCTCAGCTGTGGGACACAGCAGGAGCTGCTGTTACGGCCTCATGAGCTCTTCCTGGTGCTTTCCAGCCAAAATTTCTCACCCTCAGCCCTCGTCTCCCCCCTCACCTGACCCAGATGATGGATTTTTCTTGTCCTCTCCTTCCTCCTCCTCAGATCCCGAGGAAATGGTCTGGATGTCGTCGCTGTCGTTGGCGGTGCCTGGGGCCTGCCCTGCCCTGTTCTCCCCATCGCTGTCGGTGCTGCTTGACAGCGTCAGCACATCCTGGGGACAGCAACAGCTCCTGGAGTGCATCCAAGCCTCCCTTTTCCCCAGGATTATGGTGCTCTCCTCCAGCTCACCCTCTCTGCTCCAGGAAACTCTTTGGAAGGGGATCCCCCCTCTGGACACATCCCACAGGTCACTGTTTGGAACACCTGTGGGATTCTGGAGGGCTGCTGAGTTCTGCTTGAGACCCTGGAGCATTAGGTGCTCAAAAGGGAGAAGACCACAAAAAACAAGGGTTGTTCCCCAGGATGGCTTCCCCCAGATGGCTCTGCTAAACAATGGGTCCCAGGCGTGCAAACCAAGGTGCCAAATCCGACCCAAATTCTACACTCTCCTCTTTTTTTGACCGTTCAGATCCACGAAAGACCCCCAAAATCCAAAGGAAAGCAACTGCCCTCCAGGAAATCTCAACTACAACCACAAACCCTGTGCTCAACTGGGAACCAAAGGCAGAAAATAACCCAAAATAAGGTTCAAGGTCGCTATGAAAGCAGTTTGGGGGAAGCTCCTCCCAGCCCAGGAGTCCCCGCTCACCTCTGAGGGAGTCGGCTGGGTCAGGGATCGCCGGCGGCTCTGCAGCAGCACCGTCCCACTCATCGGCCTCTGGATCCCCTCCAGCTTGGGGGGGCAGGGGTTGTAGCCATACCTCCTCCCCAGGCTGCTCAGCCTGTGGGGTCAGGACAAGAGTGGGTCACACTTGGATTTCCAGGGAAATTGTCCACAGGCCAGGCACGGACAAGAAAACACGATTTAAGGAATCTTACCTGGGAATTTTGGTCAATTCTTCAGGTTCCTGCAGAGGGAAGAAGCACAGAAGATTGGAATCTCCCCCTTCTCAAGCACTCTCCAGCCTATGGAATTGCTCCCCAAAATGCCAGCCCAGGAGTGAGACACTGCCTGTCCCCATGCTCAGTGTGACACCCAGTGACACCCAGCATGGAGAAGCCCCATCCTGGGGGACCCCAAGAGCAGAACAGGGGGTGGACAGGGACCACCTCCATGTCCCTGCTGTCCACAGCCATGCCCCTCAGGTCCCCAGGCAGGAGGATGTTCAGCTCTGCTCACATTGAGCGACTTCTGTAGCCTCTTGTGCCACAAATTCCCTCCCTGGGAGGGGACAAGCACCTCCCTGTCCCACCAGGGGAACTGAGCACAGGGACATCCAACAGCCCCACAGTCCTCCTGGACGTGCTGTACAGGGAGAAAAGCCATTGGAACAGAACACCTCTGCCTTTGACTCTCCCATTCCCTCATCTCTCGCTCACCTCCTTCTTGGCTGCCTTTGCCTCTCCATTCAGATCCCCCGGTGTGGGAGCACAGCCCTTCTCCCTCTCCACAGGGATCTCCATTTTCACAGCCTTGGCTTCTCCCCCTTCGCCCATCCTGAAGGACGAGGCGCCATCGCTGTCCTGGAAGCTCTCGGCCATGCTGTTGGAGCTCAGCCACGAGGCCACTTTGTTCTTGGAGGTCTCCTCGGACACGGGCAGCTTGCAGGGTGGGGCTGTGGCGGGCTCATCGTGGCTGAGGGGCCGCGTGAGCCCCGAGTCCTTGGAGGCTGTCTCCGAGAGGCCGTGGTCGCGCTGGCCACGCGTCTGCCGGCGCGTGGCATAGCTGCGCAGCACCGAGCTCGTGCTGAAGCTCTCATCCTTGCAGAAGTTGTCATCGGAGCTGTCCTCGTTGGACTCCTCCAGCTCCTCTGTGCCCGTGTTGTCATCGTCGTCGTCGTCCTTGAGGTCCACGCCGCTGTTGTCCGAGGAGCACTTGGCGTCACTCTCGTAGCCCTCCTTGAAGTTCTCCACGCTCTCGATGTGGTCCAGGTTGGCAAAGTACTCATCACCCATCTCCAGCCCCTCTTTGTCAGCGAAGTCGTCCGTGAGGATTTTCCCTGGGGGGCAGAAAACGAAGGGTGAGTTTTCAGGGATGACGTTCAATTTTATCCTCTCCAAAGCTCACTGAGGAGGAAACGGGGATGACACCACTTTATTCCAAAGCTGGGCTGGGAAAGGATAACATAACCCCCTTTCTTGATGTAATAAAACCCTGAGGCTTGTGGTTGAGCTAAAATCAAGGTTTTCAGCCCAGAACTCTGTACAGAGCAGCTCAAGCAGAGCCTTGGAAGGGCTGGAGCTGACAGAGGAGCACAGAAGCAGCAGCTCTGGCCGTGCCTGTGGGTGGCTCCACTGCAGAGCCAACGCAACCCTGGTGCAACTTCTGCATCCTGTGGGCAGTGCCAGGCCTGGCCAGTCTGCTGGGCAGAGGAAGCAGGGCTGGGGTGGGTCACCTCAGGGACAGCCTGGGGGATGTCTTGCGACACCGGCACTGCCACCACGAGGGCTCTGCAGCGTCTCGTGCTTGTGTTGGGCAAGTTCAGCTTTCACCCTCCAGTCCCCAAAACGGGCACAGCAAGAGCTTCACGCCCCTTCTGCTGGGCTTTGGAATCATGGAATCGTTGAGGTTGGAAGAGCTTCAGAGTCCACCTGCCTGACCACCCTTCCCTGGGTTTCAGGAAAAAAGAAGTTTTCCTGAATGTCCAACTTAAACCTCCCCAGGGTGTTGGAGAGAGCCAGAAGGTCCCCCCAGAGCCTCCTTTTCTCCAGGATGAGCCCCCCCAGCTTCCTCAGGAGTTCTCCTGCCCCTTCTCCCTGTGCTCCAACCCCTTCCCCAGCTCCGTTCCCATCTCTGGCCACCCCTCTTTCAATAGAAGAGGTTTCCATGCATGAGGTGAGCTCCCACCTGCATAGATGCACACAAAGGAGCCCTTGGCGATGTCGTCGAGGCAGCGAATGCCCCAGCCTTTGTTCTGGGTCTTGAAGAGCTGCAGCCGCACCTGGAGGCCGTGCTGGACCAGGCGGTTGGTGCACATGTTCACGTTGCACTTGCACCTCTTGTTGCACTCGTAAACACTGGAAGAAAGGAGGATAAAGAAACATCCCAAAGCCTGTGGCTGTTGGCAGTGCTGGGGTTATGCACAGAGATCCCAGAGGACCAGGCTTGGAGCAACCTTGATTCATGGAAGGTGCCTCTGCCCATGCTCTGGATGATCCTTAAGGCCCCTTCCAACCCAAACCGTTCCACAGCTGGCAGAAGAACCAAGACCAGAGGCAGGTGGTCACATCTGCACTGGGATACCCAGGATCAATTCCCTCTCTGATGGATTTGGGGCTCGTGCTTGTGAGGGCTCTGCTCACCCTGTTGGGAGACATTCCTCCAGCCGCTTGTGCTGGTAGCCCGAGCTGGGGTTGATTTGCCCTCCAGGGGTGCAGCCGCTGGCCTGGATGGTCAGCTGGTGACAGGCACACCTGGATCTGCAGAGAGACACAGAAAAACCCACAAGTTACACTTCTCACATCAGTCTGGAGACAGGAAAAGAAATCACATCTTTAGGCAGAGATGGGCACAAAGGGTTTGACTTGGACTCAAACCAAGAGAAGCTGTGGATTTCTCATCCCTGGAAGTGTCCAAGGCCAGGCTGGATGGGGCTTGGAGCAACCTGGGAAAGTAGGTGTCCCTGCTCATGTCAGGAGTTGGAACTGGGTGATTTTTAATGTCCCTTCCAACCCAAACCATTCCATGATTCCACGAAATCTGCAACGGACTGACCTGCATGGGTTTATATCCCAAAGCAGGTCCACACTGGGGTGTTCCCTGGGCACCTCCCACAGCCCCAGTGCTGTCCCCTCACCCAGGAGCAGTCACCTACTTGTCTCTGCAGCCGTCCTTGCAGTCACAGCCCACGAGGAATTCCCAGCTGGTGTTGATGTACACCCCTTTCCCAGGGATCCGCTCCTTGCTGTAGGCCACCTGTGGCGGCGGCGTGTTGTCGATCTCGTTGACGCAGGACAGGGGCACGTCCTCCTTGCCCTTGGTGATGTCGGCGATGTAGTAGTAGGGCTTGTAGGGCTGGAACTTGCGATCCACCAGCACATAGGGGTCCAGGCAGAACATCTCCAGGAACAGGAAGTCGCAGTCCGTCTCGAAGAGGTAGCGCTCGATCTCGTGCATGGAGCGCAGGCAGAGCCCGCAGGGGGTTTTGTAGAGCACGTGGAAGCCCATCTTGCGGTTGACGCGGCGCCGCGCCGTCATGCGGCGGAAGTCGTAGAGCAGCGGGATGAGCAGCGGGTTGCGGCTGCGGTACTGGTCGCTGCGGATGGGCCGCACCCGTGACAGGCAGGTGTAGCTGCACACGTGCGGCAGGTAGAAGAGCTTCTCCAGAGGGGCCCGGTAGGACGGCTCATTGGGAACGCGGTCCATCATCCCATGGAAGGGCTGTGACGGACCGCTGCTGGGGACACTGCTGGGACAGAAGGGACGGGGTCAAGGAAGAGCCATGCGGGTGGACACAGGCTGGACGCCAGCCTAGGGGGGCCCAGATAGGCAACAGCACCTGGCTTAGACCGGGCACACTGTGACCAGCAGGAGGACCTGGGTGGTCAGGCACTGGAAGGTGGTGAAGTCACCGTCCCTGTAAGTGCTCAAAACACATGTGGATGTGGCACTTGGGGACATGGCTCAGTGGTGGCCAGGGCAGTGCTGGGGAGACTCCATGAACTTGGAGGCTTTTCCAACCTCAGTGATTCCACCACTCCATGACTTGAGCTGCTGAATCCCCACCAGAAACCCACCAGCACACACAGGCCTCAGGTGTGTCTCAACATCCCAGACTCGGGAGGACTCATGGATGTGTCCCACCTAGAGCTCTGCTCACCGGTGCTGCGGGGCCGGGAGGGCCCTCCCGGCTGCCGGGGTGTCCCCGAGGATGGGGGAGGACGGGGACGAGTGCCCGGAGCCCACGGAGCCAGGACGGAAGGAAGTGCTTTTCTTGGCCACCTGCTTTCTGCCCTGGGCCAGCTGACTGTCGGAGCATCTGCAGGAGGGAAGAAGGAGCTGATTTGGAACATGGAAAAGCAACTGCTGGGAATTGAAATAACACTGCCCCATGGAATTCAGAAACCCAAGGGAATCCCAGCAGTGGCTTTTTTCCTAGTAAGTGTGAAAATCAGCCCATTTCTGGCTATTTCTGCTACAGCAATCCCACAACCACTCCGAATTTCAGAACTCAGCTACAGCTCAAAGCAACTTTAGATTTTGAAATAAGGCAAGGGTAACAAAGACGCCCAAGGTCTTCATCCCAGGGAGCTGGACAAACCAGGCCATGAAGAAACCCCTGGATCAGCAGAAGCCAGAGCTTCCAGAGGCTCAAACAGGCCTGAGTGGAAGGAACAAATCCAGAGGACTCTCTTGCAAGGACTAAGGAACAACATAAGATTGTGCAAGGGAATGTAATAACATCCCTGATGAAAGAGCTAGTAGGGGCTCCAAAAACACAGGTTCTTGACCCATTTCAGGGGGTTTCAATCAACTGCAGGTCTCCAAACCACTACAGGAGGTTTTCAACCCATTTACACCAATGAAACAGAAAACCACCCCAAACCAGCCGCTGAAGAGGAAGAACAGTGAAGTTATCCGGGAGAAGGGGAGGAGATAAGGAGAGCAGGAAGGGATGAGGGTTTCTGCCAACAGCTGCCTGAAAGCAAAGTGTTCAAACGCATCTCAGAATTAAGAGCAAGAGGAAAAATGGGCTTAAACCAGTCAGAAGTGGTGACAACACCAAGAAGAACTTGAAAGAGGGGGAAGAGACCCAGGCTTTCCTCAGATGAAACAAAACACCAGAGTGAAGAGACTGTTCTTAGTTTTAATAATCTGAAATCCAAGTGTTTGAACCCCGCAGAATCCCTAGGACCAGCAGGGACATGGACACGGCCAGGCCTGCACTGCCTCCTGTCCCTATTCAGAAGCAGTTCGGACTTAAGGGCTGGGAAGCAGCTGCACAAAAACCACGTCCTAAAGCCAAGCCCTCTGTGGGGAGAGGGAAAAAATTCCTTGTGAGCACTGCAAGGTCTGAATGGGAAAGGATTCGGTGATGACGGAAGGGGCTGCAGGTCCAGTCTTCGTGGCGTGACACTGCCCATGGTCTCAGGGTGTTCCAGTCCCAGCCCGGCTCTTCTCTGCACATGGGGGGCCTGCAGGGCTGGGGGCCCAGCCCAGCCCAGCCCAGCATTCTGGGACCTCCTTCAGCATCCAGGGTTTCTCTAGCGTTATGGAAAAGGCGACGTTGTTGTGGCTTCCACTCCCAAATCCCGGTCAGATCAGCACAGAGGGAGCGTTTCCAGGAGTAAATTTGGTTATTTGGCACTGCTGCTTACAGAGGAGTCCCCTGAGACCCCTGGCTGGGGCGGGTGGGGTTTGAGCTGCTGCTACAGCTGGAGAGCCTGTGGGGAGTAAAGATTGACCTCCTGCACAGGCTGCTCACACCTGGGACATGTCCTGCCTCCCTCGTGCCCCACCAGGAGGGCACAGTCACAGCAGAAGATGTGCTGGCACGGGGCCAGGCAGCCGTAAATCCGGATGGGAAATCCACAGTGCTGGCAAAAATGAACCGGGAGAGCCTCTCCCTCCCCTAAAAAGTCCCCAGGCACATTCCCAGGTTCCCTGGTGTCCTCCAACACGCTCCCTTCATCATCAAGCCGAGTTCCTCCTTCCTCCAGGCCTCCTTCAGCCTGCGGCTCCGGGAATGTCCCCCTTGGGCCCCTGGCAGCGGCTTGGCTGTGGATTGCTCCGTGCCCACCGGGACCGACCACTGATCCCGAATTCCCAGCGAGGTCAGCGAGCAGGTCAGTCCAAGTGGAGGGACACAAGGCAGCCGGAGGCCAGTGCCTGGATCGTGACACGAGGGAGCAATTCAGATTTTGGGAAGAGAAGGAGCAAAGGTCTAATTTGGCAAGGCAAGTGTGAAGCTTTAGCCCTGAGGAGGAGTACTTGGCTCAGGGAGTGTTGGCTCTCAGCTCCCACCCCCAGTTATTCATCCAGCAGCTCTAGGTAAGAGTTTTCCCCCAAAATCGTGACTAAAGCCATGGAGGAAACCTGCACCTGAGGATTCCTCTGCACAGAAAAGGTGGCGCCTGAGAGAGCTGAGCGCTGGAGAGGAGAAGCAGAGGTGGAAGGTGCTGGAAGTGGCTCCGGTACTTACTCCATCTCGGCAGGCTGAGGAGACGTGGGACGGGCAGTGGGCGGCTGCTCCGGAGTCTTGTACTGGGGACCAGCTCCCGCTAAGTCCTGGGTGTACTGCACCACAGGGCCCTTGCTCCTCACAGCACCTGGTGGGGAAGGTGAAAAACCAAAGAGTCAACAGGAAAAATTCCTCACGTTATCCAAAGTTGGCTGTATGGGACCCAAAAACACTGACTGGTGCCTGAATGGAACCAAAACCGAGGGATTTGGGATTAACGGTGGGTCATCACCGAGCTCGGAGCACAGCAACTCCCCCAAAAATTCTGATCACTTCACCCATGTGCAGTTTGGTTGTGTAGCATTATTCCAGGACAAAAATCCCACTAAAAATCTGAATCTCCTATGCCAGAGGAAAGAAACCCTGGAAATCTAAATCTCCTGTGCCAGCGGAAAAGACCCACTGGAAATCTGAAATCTCCTGTCAGAAGAAAAAAAAAACCCAAACCCTGGAAATCTGAAATCTCCAAGAGTTCTGCTAAAAAACCCACCAAACCCAAACCACTCTCCAGTTAAATCCCAGGATCTAAATGAAACCAAAAGATGCCACCAACCAACGTTGGGACGAGTCCTGGTTTGCCCACTTTGCTTCTTTTCCTGAGTGGAAGCTGTGGAAGTTTTCATGCTGAACATGGGCTCGAGGCGTGTGGAACCTCGGTAAATCCACTCACAACGTTTGTCCTCCTGCGGGAACGAGAAGGAAACACTCACAGTTCCCATGGGAAGAGCTTCCTGAGGTGAGACACAGAGAGAGCACAAGGAGACAACAATGAGTACCGACGAACAGCAGAACCATGCAGTTATTTATGCTGGAATGTCTAATTGGGTATTAGAGAAAATTTCTTCATTTCTTCAAGGTGTTCACGCCCTGCAGGCTGACCAGGGCAGTGGTGGAGTCACTACCCCTGGAATTGTCCAAAACCCATGTGGATATGGCACTTGGGCACATGGTTCAGGGCCTCAAGACTCCAGGACCTCAAAGGTTCTTCCAACCTCAATATTTCCATGATTAGCAAGGAAAATGGAGCTGATCAGACCCCAGCATCAAATTTAATCCTAACGGGAGAAGGGAAATTCCTACCAGGAAAAGGATTTTGACCAGGCTTCCGTCCACTTCTTCCACTCTGGATTTCCACCAGGTCCCTTCCCACTCAGTTTTGATCAGCTGCCCATTCTTCAGCAGTACCATGGGCCGGTTGGGGTAGGCAGTGATGTACTCTTCAATGAAATCCCGGCAGGAAACATCCTCAATGTCCTCCCAGGCTTTTTTCACTGTTTGGAAAGGGACACGTGGGAGAAAGGGAAGAGGACAAAACAGAAAGAATATTTACTACTTTTTATTTTAGGATATCCCAGGTGGATTTTCACTAAGGTCAATCAAAGGGTGATCCCGAGGGCTAGAATGTTGGCGGTGGGGCATCCTGAACCCACTCTGGCAATAAACCAGGATTTTAGATGTCTTCAGGCTCAGCACCAAAAGGGACATTCCCAATTTTGGACCCAGGCTCTTCCAAAGACCCAAAACCTCTGCAGGCCAGGAGGGACAGGGATCCCACTCACGTGGCCGGCAGACTGGGTACAGCTCCCACTCCTTCACGTATGACGCGTAGCCATCGTCGAAGAAGATCAGGAACCTGGAAAACAAACAGGAATTAGGAATGGGAGTTGAAGAGAACACAGCTTCCCATCACGGAATGGAAGTGGAGAACCTCTCCTGCTCCTCCTGGAGACACCCCAATCCTGGATAAGGACAAAATGAAGAGCCTCAAACTCTCCCTGTGCTCCCCACGGCTGCTCCAACGCTTCCCAGCAGCACAATTCCCAGCCAGGCCCTTTCCCTCCACTCCAAATCCCCTCTGTGCCCCAGGAAAGGGAGATAAAGGGAGAGAAAATGTTTAATTGCTCCTGGTTTCTGCAGGAAAGATGGATAAGGCATCCACTTAGTGCCTCTGAGTAACAACTCCAGGCCCTGGAGCTGTACAAAAGGATGAAGGATCAGCATCACCACCAGGAGAAAATTTGCAATCTGAGTATCAAATTCAGCTCATATTCAGTTATTAAACACGGATCAGATAAAATCCAGCACAATTTACAGCAGATCCATGGGGATTAAACCCTTTATCAACCTCTTCAGGAAAACCACAAGCCTTTATTTTAATAGATCAGAGCAGCCCTGCCCCTTCTTTATTCCCAAAAAAGCTGCTCCAAACCTGCTCTTTCTCCTTCTGAAGAGCTTTGGCAACACTGCTGCTACTCTGCCCTCCCAGGGCTCCTATTTCCTCCCACTGTTTCATGCCCCAAGGAGCCCAGACTCAACATTTGGGTGATAATTTGAATAAATTAGCAGACCTAATTCCTGACTCAGGGCCATGAGCAAGAGTGGAAGCTCCACCCTGAGTTTCAGAGATAAGAAAGATGAAGAAAGTCAGAATCGCATTCCGGGGGAGGGCACAATTCAGCACCTGAAGGGTATTCAAATGAACCTTTTTTTTTCTGGCCTAAAACAAAAAAAAAAACCAGAGATGGGGACACGTGACTATGGGAAGTAAGAAATACCTGTCTTTATTCTTGATGTTGGGGGTCTCAGCTACAATCCCAGCATAGAGCCACATCTGATTGCCATCCTTGTACCTGGCCACCACCCTCCTGCCTACGTGGTGCCTCTCGGCAGAGGGGTGGTAATCGTAGGCAATGTGATTGCCCGAGAGCAAACTCTTTCCTTTATTATCAAATTTCACTTTGTATTTCTTGCCAGTACCTGGAAAGACATTTTAAGGCAAATAGAAGATAAATAAAAGTGAAAATAAACAAAAGCCGCGTGATTTCATACCAGAATTCCAATGCTCTGGATCACTCTGAGATCGTTTATTCAGAATTACCTCCGAATTCATTTAAAAGCCTTTCATTAATTTGGAGGGTGAAGCAGTGGAGGTGTGTTGCTCCCACAACCAGGTGACATCAGGTGCTCCGACACCTTTTAATCCAGGTTTCCCACCCAAAATCCCAGGAAAGCCCCGTGCACAGCACATACCGACCGTCTGGATTGCAATCAACGTCCCCTTGTGCCACGTTTTGGTTCTTTTTTTCCCCAAAATCCTCATGCCCACTTTGAGGTCCCCATCAGTGTTGATATCACTGCCAGGGGCTGCAGGGACAATGACGGGCTGGGCAGTGCCAGGAGATTCCTGAGGGGGTTGTGCATCTACCAAGGAACAACAGCACAAAGTCAGTTCTAAATCACCCAAAGCTCCCTTCCCTGGCACACAGCTGGAAGCACAATTCTGGAAAAAGAATTCCTGCTTTCCGTCCCATCAGGCAGCCCAAGTGCCTCCCTTTTACTGGATGGAAACAGCTTGCAGAAAAGCGTGAATTTGGAATCAATACACCCTAAATTAAAACAGCAATTTGGGATCAATAAATATGAACGGAGATTTCCAGCAGGGAAAGCGGATCACTGTTTTCCTATTTTGGGAAGCAAAGACCCAGGGCCAGGGCACATAGCCCCTGGAAGCTCCCATACCTTTCTGTGCTTCCTGCAAGTTCGTTTTCCTGTTTACGGCATCCATGAATTTCGCAACGTCCCGCGCAGATTTCCTCATGGCAGCCATCGCTTCCCGCAGCTGGAGGAAAGAGAAGGCAAACATGGAGAAACTTCTGGTTCTCTGCACCAAACACAACGCTGTGCCCCAGGAAAACCCCATGTGAGGAAACATCTCCAGCCAGGGCCTCTCCACTCACCAGACTCTGATCCCTGGAGATTCTGGGACTGCTGCTGCCTGTGAGGGAAGAGAAAATAGTGGTTTAAAACCTTTTCGGTGGAAAAAAATCCATCCTAATTAAATCACGGAAAGAAGAGGGAACAGGGAAAAGTGTCCAGCCCAAATCCCTGCCAGGAAATCCACCCAAACAAGGCCCCTTTCCTAATGTGGGATCATTTGATGGGGACAACAGTGAGGCAGGTGGGAAAAGGGTGAAATCCCAGTTTGGGACTCCAGGAATGCTGGAGATGTTCCCCATGAGCTAAGAGCATTCCCTTGTTCCCCCCCTGCCACAGCTGGGGACACTGAACTGCGCTTCCAGCCCGAGTCCACGCTCATGACGTCATCGTCCTCCTCGTCCGGGATCTCGATCACTTCCGTGGCTGCCGGTGCCTCGTCCTCCGAGCTGCTCTCCCGGTACTGCAGGCCCATCATGGAATACAGCTCCTTCGCCAGTGTCTCGCACTTGTCGATGGCCCTGGGGGAGGGAAACCAGCTGTGCCCCCCGAATTCCACAGGGACAGATGGGAACTGCACCTGACCACAGCCAGCTGAGGGAAGTGTCCACTTAGTGCCCACTTTAGACCAAAAGGTCTAAAGCCTTGGGGGGAGAGTTGTCAACGCCCCTCATTAACCACACACACCTGGGTCTGCCCCGAAGGGAACAGGAACACCCTCCCACATCCCCCCTCCTCGGAATTCTGGCTCACTCCAGGCCCACACACCTCATGGCATCGTCAATGAGCTGGTCAACGTGGGCCACCTCCTCCTCCTTGTGCCTCATGCACTGCTCCAGCTCCTCCAGCTGCTGCTTCCGCTGCCTCACCCACTCGGAATTCTCCACTTCTTTGTCGATGATTTCCTGGAGCTCCTCCATAGAGATTCCCAGCTCCTCCATCACCTCCTGCTGCAGCTCTTTGATGTCCTGGGAATCCATCTCTGCTGCACCTGAGCGTAGAACAGGTGAGGGGATGAAGGGGAGGTGAGGAAGAGGAGGCTGGTGAGGGAAGGGAGAGAGGTCATGGAAGCTCTCCCCCCCTTTGTCGCCTTCCCCTTATCCTCCCCTGCCCCAACGTCCCCTCACAGCCCTCCCGGTCCCCTCACAGCCCCTACATCCTCTCGCAGCCCTTTCCCCCTCTCCCCCAACCCCCTCACAGCCCTTCACAGCCTCCCCATCCCCTCACAGCCCTTCACAAGCCTCCCGGTCCCCTCAGACCCCACCAGGTCCCCTCAGTACTCCACACTGCGTCCCCCTCATGCTCTCCCAGCCCGGTCCGTCCCGCCCACCCGCTCACAGACCCTCACAGTCCTCCGTTCCCCTCAGCCCCGGCCTCCCCCCCCACTCACCGCCGCCGGTCCCGGGGAACCGGAGCAGAACCTGGCGCGCCCTCCCGGACG
>VZTF01000998.1:39500-59622 GCA_013397755.1 Cnemophilus loriae | reverse complement strand
GCTGAGGGGGCCTGAAGGGCAGAAGGCTCTGCGGGATGAGGACGGGCTACGGGAGGTCTGAGACGAGCCCAGGGGCCGTGGAAGGCTGAAGGAGACCCTCAGGAGCAGGGGCCGTCATGTGGGGCTCTGAGAGGGACCCTCGGGGGTCTCTGAAGGGCTGGAGGGGCCCTGGAGGGGCTGACAGGGGCGTGAGGAGGCCACTGAAGGGCTGAGGGGCAGCCCTGGTGGGGGCCCTGCAGAGGAGGGAAATGGGATAGTGGGATGGGGGCACCCTTGAGGAGTCAGGGCTGCGTTACCTGGATTTGGGGTCCTTGGGGCCGGCTGTCCCTGGAGAGCCGGTGGTTCGGGGAGACGTGGGGTCCCTGCATTTGGGGTCTCTGGGCTGGGTTTCCATCATCGCTCATTTGAGTTTGTTTTCCTTGACGGCTTCTGTCGGTTTTAGCCCGTTTTTCAGCTGTGTTTCACTGAGGTTTTCTTAATTCCCAACAAAAACTGCTGCCCTGGTTTGAAGGTTTTGCACAGATCTCTCTCTGGGCTGTGCTGGAGGCAGGGAGGGCCTGGAGCACAGTGTTCCCTCAGCTTCGGTTCCTCAGGTTGGTCCCGAGAGTCCACAGCTCCCTGTGCACAGGAAGCTGGGAGCTGGTGATCCCTGACTCTTGCCAAGAGAAAGCCCCAAATATGTGATTTTATCAATTTTCTGGCTAAACTGCTCTGAAATGAGCTTGTATCCAGATTAACCCAGCATCTGTGAAGTTGTAATGGATTTACAACGTGGTGGCTGAGATCAGAATTTGAGCTTGTTTGTGTTTTTGAGGTTTTTTTTTAGTCTTAGCGTGTGCTCTGTGGCTCCTGTTGTGGCTTGAGGGTTGCGCGACACACTCAGGTTTATCCAGGAGTGTTCAGTGACACTGCTGAGGAATTCTGGGGTTTTATTTTAACGTTTTAGGAAGGTTTTGTGGTTTTTAATGGTGAGAAAATGCACTGGGGACTCAGACAATCCAGTTTAGGGGGAAGGAAGGAAGGTACTCATGGGTTTAAACTGTATTTCCAAGCATTTGTGGAATGGCTTTTTGCATAACAAGAAAGTTTTAAATTCTGAAGGAAAAGAGAAAATTTTCGATATCTGTGTTTAATATTTAATCATGGGCAGAGTGACCAATATTCACTCAGCCGTTTTACATAGAGGGAGGGAAATACACGAACAGTAAACATGGAGATTATTAGGAGAATAAATTCTGAAGAATTCTCACCAATAATGTGGATTTTCTTTCGCTTGATGTTAAAAACCAGACTTCAGGGCTCCAGTGAATGCTGGGTAATGCCCCAAAATACCCAGAATGTCTTTATTTCAACCCCTTAGCAATGGAAGAAACATTCTTTTCTTAATTTCTATATTTTTTCTTGGAGAAGGTTACCGTGGGGATGAAAGTACTGAGCTGGCATTGCATGGGAAACTCAAACAAGCTAAAAACCTCCTACTTACTTCAAGAAATCAATTTAATGTACCCCAGACACCGGAATTGAGATGTTTTGTAAATAAAAAGCCACAAAAGCAGAAATATCGAAGCCTTATAGTTGTGAGTGAAATGCAGAGTAGTTTTAAGGCTGGTTTATCTACTCCCAAACCTGCTCCAAACTTTTTGGGGAGCTCACAAATAGGTAAATTTAAAGCAAATCTTGTGAGATTAGAACTCCAAACGTGAGCCTGGCAAATAACCTCCTGCTAAAGCTTCTGCAGCAAAAAGCACTAGTTTTGTGCAATAAAAATGTATTAAAAGCTGCAGCTGCCCCTCTCATAAATCACAGCTGGGAGTATTTACTGTAATTTTATTTTGGAGCTTTTTTTCCCTGTTGGGATGCCAGTGGTTGCAGCAGAGCCTTTCCCAGGAGAGCTGGGCTGGGAGCCTGGAGCAGTGGGGGGGTTGGAATTTACATTCGGTTGCAAACGTTTCTCTGCTCTGGCCTTGATTAGATCCAACACATGGTGCAGGGAGGCAGGGATTGGTTCTGGGAAGGGCTGGGACACAGACGGAGCCAGGATGATGGAAACCCACCTGGGACTTGCTGGAACTCTTGACTGGACACCTCCAAGAGTGGTGACTCCAGCACTGCCCTGGGCAGCCCCTTCCAATGCCCTTTCCAGGAAGGAATTTTCCCCCAAACCCAACTTAAACCTCCCCTGGTAAGACCTGAGGCTGTTTCCTCTCGTCCTGTTGTTCCCTGGAGCAGAGCCTGACCCCACCTGGCTCCAGCCTCCTTCCAGGGAGTCCTAAGGAGTGAAAACTCCACCGTGTGCTCCAGGAATTCCCACTCACCTCAGGGTCACGGTGCTCGTGTTTGGACTGGGGAGAAGGCAGAAGTTGGGAAGGAATCTTTGTGTTCTGTGCATTTCCCAGCAATTCCAAGGGGTGTAAAAGCCAGAGCTCTTCCCATGCCATCTCACTGCTTGCATTGTCCCTATTTTTGGGAGGGTGTAGTGGGGAGGCCATGGCCATTCCAACGTTCACTGCGGAGCAGAGTGGGGCCAGGTCCTGGTGCCAGGTCCTGGTGCCAGGTCCTGGTGCCGACCCTCAGGGTCTGCCCTGGGCTTCCGCTTGAGCCGCAAGAGCGAAATGTTTCCCAGTAGGAAGCTGAAGCCAGGTGTGAAGCGGGTTCCTCATGGGACGCTGATCCCTGCATTGGGCTCCTGGGAAATCTCGAAGGCTTGGAAAGCAATTCCCATTCCCTCTGTCCCCCTCAGCCCCGTGTGGAGCTGGGTGCGGAGAACAGCACAGTGTCACTTCCTTCCCCTGCCCCGGGCGGAAATTCCTTCCTCTCCAGAAAGGGATTATCCTCTGTGCTCCAGAAACTTCATTTCTGTTCCCACCATGTTCAGATATGGCTGGGGGAAAGGAGGAACCCTCCTGACCTGCTTTATTCCCACTTGAAACTTCATTTTGTTAAACAAAACCCTTGGATGTCTCCTTGGGACTTCACTTGGGAATAATGGATGGGGCACAGCAGCGTCTGAGTGATACGAAATCAAGCAGAAAGGAGGTGGGGAAGCGTTTCCACCTCTGGTTTTTTGTTCTCCAGACGTATTTTTGAATTGCAGAGGATCCTGGTGCTTTGTCGCTGGAGCTGGTGTTGGATGGGCTGTGCTCGCTGCTGCTCTTGGTTGGAATTGTTGTTGTTGGCTCCTTCAGCTGCCAAGCCTCGAGCTGGATGCTTGTTCCATACTGTAGTCACCCCTGGGAAATACTATGGATTGGCAAGGAGAAAGCTTCCTCAGCAACACCAGCTGCTTGGAGGAAAACAAACCAGGCAGGCAGAGAGGCTGGGAACGTTAATGTGGTAAAATGTGTTTAATTTTGGAAAAAATACCAGAAATTTGGAGCGTGTTCGCTGTGAGATCCAGGCACACCACAGAGGTGATTGTACAGCTCCACTTTTAGCTGTAAATAAAGCAATATCCAACTCTGGAAGTGAAATTAAACTATTATTGGACTGAAATCTGGTAGCGGAGAAGAACTTGGGAAACCCAGCTTAAAGCCCATTTTTTCCCAAATTCATTAAACCTGACTTCAGTTCTTCATTTTGTCCCCCCCGTTGTGGCTGTTTTCTGCCCAAGCTGCTCTCGATGCTGCTGGGAGTGGTTTGGGAAGCCCAACACTGGGGTTTTTGGGGATGTCTGGGTGGCTTTGGGGTCCCTCTGCTTTGATAAAGCAGAAGTGGTTTGAGGGCTGTTTCAGGATCAGTTTGCGAAGGCTGTGGTGGAGATTTTCGGGCTGGAGCGACTGTTTGGGGACAGTTTCACAGCACATGGAATCCTGGAATCACAGACTGGTTTGGGGTGGAAGGGACCGTAGAGATGCCCTGGGCCACGGCCGAGACACCTCGCACTGGTCCAGGGTGCTCCAAGCACTTGTGGAAGAGCACAGGCAGGCCAGTGATGGTGCTCGTGGTACCCACTGGTCTGTACTGGTGAAGACCAGAAGGGATCAGCTGAACAATGATGGGTTTTGAGGTGCTTTACAAGCATTTTGGTTCCTTCTTTGTCTCAGATTGGGAAATAAGTGCTCTGCAAGTTGGTGTCATCAGGGCAGCTCTGCTCCTCCTCCCTCCTTCATCGTGCAGCCTCAGCCCCTTCCCTGCTCCCACCAGACTCCTCCTCTCTCCAAAAAAGAAACCACATCTTTTAATTTGGCAGCCTCAGCTCTCCAGCTGAGGAAGCAGCGTGTGCTCCGCGCTGGGAACGGCCCTTCGGTGCAGCAGATGAAAGGACGCAAACACACATTGCCCCAGATGCAGCCCCAGCAGATGCTGACACACAGCTGCTTCTACTGGAGAGTGTTCCACTGAACCAGAGGAGCTTGGACGTAATCCAGTTTGATTTCTGTGATTTTTTTGCACTCCTGTTTAGAGATGGCATCTGATGTTTCCTCGCTGGGTGCAGCCGTCGGCTCTGGGAGCTCCTCTGGGTCAGGAGCCCAGGCTGGAGGAGCCGTTGCTCAGAGGCCCAGCAAGAGGCGGCCAGGGTGAGTGAGTGTCTGCTGGGGCCGTGCTCTCTGGGGAGGGCTGTGGGAAAGGGCCTTCTTGAGGAAGTTTTGTTCTCCAGAAGGAGCCTTCAGCCTCGGGAGGGGCAGCTGTGGCTGCTTCTGAGAAGTTTCCTGGTTCCTTCAGATGGGCTCTGTCCAGTCCTTTCCCTTTGTGGTAGTGTCTTTGTGCCAGCTACACCCCTTGCAGAGGGGGTTAAGTGACATTCAGAGGGGATTAAAAGCTTTGCACCTCGTAGAAGGAGCAAATGCACACCCAGGATTGGGAGCAAGACAGGAGTTGCTGCAAGACCTGGGAGAATAGAGAATCTGGATTTTGGGGCCTTACTCCAACCTTTGCAGCTGTGCTGTCCCTGGGAGGGGTGGGGGGAAGCCACAGTGTGCTTGTGGGAGGCTTTTTGTTTGCTAAAAATGCCTTTGCAAATTCAAAGGGAGTTGAGTGGCTGTTTCCAGATTTCTGGCAAGAGCAATCGCCTCGTAATTTTCAGGCAAACTGAAATCTATCCCTGCGCCCCTCCCAGTCACTCAAACTCTTTCCTTCAGCCCCCTTTGCTGCTGCTCCCACTCCCCTGCAGCTCCTCCCACGCTGCCTGCTCCGCTGCATCCACAGTTTTCCATCCCAAAAGGAAATGTGCAAAGTCTTTCCTCTGTCCTTCCACATGTGCTGGTCAGAAGTGGGGTTTTGGCCCTGCGTGAGCAAACACTGCACAAACTGAACTTTAACTCCAGAAAGATTTTATCCTCCTCTTTGTTTTTGTTTTGTTTTGTTTTGTTTTGTTTTTTTTAAATTTTAAATGCACCCAATCCAGGCTTTTGAGCTAGGAATGCTCCATCTGTAGGCTGTTGGTGGTCCCTGATTCTTGTAGGAGAGCAAGGCTTTTGGAACAGAAGGTTGGGATGTATTGGATGCTCCAAGTGAGTTTTCTTCCTTTGAAGCTGTTTTTCCTTGCTCTGTTCCTGAAAGAAGCCCCTTTCCAAACTTTGTGGGTTGTTTCACATTAGGATCATTTAATTGTGTTGGGATTAGTTCATTTTTCCTTTCAGGAATAATCTTCATCTGTGGGGACAGAGAGAAAAGTAATTTAAAGGAGAAACTATTTGGTTAACAATTATCTTTTTTTCTGTTTTTCAGGCTCGATTTTGATGATGATGGAGAAGGGAACAGTAAATTCCTCAGGTGAGGGAGAACATGGCATCCAGAAGTTTCTGTCCTATGGTCTAGGTGTGTCTGTGTGTTTTCCCTGGAGCAGGATCTTTCTGCTCCTGTGGCTTTTCCTCTCTAGAAGCAGCAGGAATTGCTCCAGTTCCTTAAACTCTTCCCTTTCTCCCAGTCAGCAATATTCCTCCATCTCTGTGGCTTTTGTTACTGTCTCAGACATTGCTAATTAGTCCTCATCTGTTGTAAGGATGCTTCAGTTCCAGAGACATGCTTGTTCCCGAGGAGTTGGTGAGGCTGCAGGGATCTCCTTGTGATCCATATGGAACACAGAAGAGTTGGAATATCTTGCGTCATTTATTTGTAGCCTCACTACAGGGTTTAGGATAGAATAACTCCAGTGATTCTGGAATTCCCTGCGTTCCTGGGCTTTAAGGATTGCTGTGGAATGCTTTCAGGATGAGGAATGTAGGATTTACCTAGAGAAACCCTTGAATGGAGGTCCTCACTGGGGCTACCTTAATCTTCCAAGAGTGATCTAATCTATTTCTTGGTATGGGGTTACATTGAGTGTGATCCTGCCATCCTTGATAGGAATGTGCTGTGGAAAACCCCGTGGAGGTGATGCCAGTAGTTCACCCATAGTGTTTGGAGTGATAAATGAATTGTCCTGCACTGTCCACCCACGGCCAAGCTGGCCCTTTTAACCCTGGGCATTTTTTTGTGGGAGTTACTAAACCTTGTTTTCTCTTGGTTTTTTGGAAAAGAAGGAAGTGTAAACACTTTAACCTCTCCTGCTTCTCCTAGATGTGATGATGACCCGATGCCAAATGATAAAGAGAGATTTGCCAGGTAAGAATTTGATGATTTTAAAGCTTTTTGTGCCAAAAAACCTTAATATGAGAGGGAGCCTGCAGCACCCTTTTCACGAGCAGTTCAGTCATCTCTCTTCGAAGGTGCTCCAAGAGATCCACACATATTCCTTGATGGTTTTTGGACCAGTTCATTGAGTGTGACAGTGACATTCCTCTTTTTCACCATTCCTTTCAGTTCTGGCCTTGGACTCTCATTCTTTTCTCCTGCTCAAGAAACTTGCAGACACAAGTTTCCTGCTTAGTACAAGTTTTCCTTGAACAGGGTGGGGAATTACACAGAAGATCTACAAATTGGGGGTTTCCTGGAGATTACAGGGAATACTTTGATCACTTTTTGGTGTCTGACAGTATCTCTGAGTGCTGGGACTGACCCCGTGGTATTTTTACAGCTATTTGAAGCTCTGTTCCCTTCTCTGGGCAGGCTCCAGCCCATCAATGTCCCTCTTGCCAGGAGGGGCCCAAAACTGCCCCCAGGATTTGGGGGTCACTGTCCTGCTGTTACCAGCCAAAGAGCTACAGGGAATTCCAAGCTGGGTTTCTCCAGCTTTTTAAGTGGTTTGAGTTGTTCTGAAGTCAAGCAAATCAGAAATGTGTTAGAAATATCAGAATGCTTCTAATATTAGAAATAAGCAGATTAGAACTAGGTCACAGCCTCAAAAAATGTCTTAAAACTCCAACACATCAGGCACCAATTTAATGTGGAATGTTGCAAACTAATGACTGTTTTATTTTATGGAATTGCTCCTCTGCAAAACAGACCTGTCCCTAGGCTGGGTTTCCTAGTCCATCTTTCCATTTTTTTTTCCATTTCTTTCAACTTTTTTTTCCATTTTTAGCTTAGCTGGCTAATTTTATTTTTAGGTCTGATGATGAGCAGAGTTCAGCGGATAAGGAGAGACTTGCCAGGTAGGAGAATGGAGATTTCAAGCATGGACAAGCAGAGTTTCTCCTTTCCTTAATGTTTCTCTAGGCATCCCTTCTCTTTTGTTTTTTTCCTCCTCCTTCCCTCATCTGCTGCAGAGGATTTAACAGACTCCAGGAAATGGCTGTGGAATTGGGATTAGGAGGTGAAAGGCATTGAGGAAAGGCACACCTCATCCTTGGAAGAACTTTTTTGGGGAATACATGAAAGGATTTGTTTGCCAAAGGCCTCAGGGTTGGGCTCCTGCTTTCATCTGTAGCTTTGCTAACCTGTGCTAAATACAGTTCCTCTTGTCCTGGGTCAAGGTGCCAGGTTGTCTCTCTGGAAAGGTGTTGTGTCCTGGGAATGCTGTTGGACTCTCAGAACAGGCAGGAGAAGGTGTGTTAGCTCAGGTATTTTCCTTCCAGGAAAGGTGATGTCACTGGAAACAGGATTTAATTTCTCCCTCCCCCCCCGCCCCGAGTTTCTATTAGTAATTAATAAGAGACTGTGCCTGAAACCACCAGAATAGTCAACTGGAATGCTGCAACAGGAATCCAGGAATGGGCCCTGAGGACACCTGTGCCCAAGTGCAGGTGATTTGTCATCTGTGCACACCTGCAGCAGCCTTAACACCTGTTCGCGCCTGCCCTTCATTTTCCGGCTTGCAGGCTTAACCCAGTTTTGGGCAGTTTTGTCTTTAAACCAAAACCTGACCCCCAGAGTGCCTTGGCTGACTGCACTGAGCTGTGCTGAAATGTTTGAGGAGATCAGGAAGGCACAGAGGTGAGGCCTGAGAATACAGAGAACAGCAAAGCCTTCCACAGGTTTGTTCCCAGGAGCCCATACTAAAGAACGTCTCAGAGAACCATGAAGTGGTTTGGGTTGGAAGGGACCTTAGAGCTCATCTCGTTCATGGCAGGGACGCCTTCCACTAGCCCAGACTGCTCCAAGCCCCATCCAATCCAGCCTTGGACACTTCCAGGGATGGGACAGCCACAGCTTCTCTGGGCAACCTGTGCCAGGGCCTCACCACCCTCACAGGGAACAATTCCCTCCCAAAATCCCGTGTCACTGCCCTGTGTCAGTGGAAAGCCATTCCACCTTGTTCTGTCCCTCCAGGCCTTGTCCAAAGTTCCTCTCCAGCTCTTGGAGCCCCTTTATGCACTGGAAAGGCTCCAGGGTCTCCTTGGAGCCTTCTCGTCCCCAGGATGGACAATCCCAGTTCTCCCATCCTTTCCTCATGGCAGAGTGACAGTGGGGCAAGTGAAATGTAAATCTCTGGTGGTTCCCCAGTAGCTTTTGTAGTTGAAGGATCTTTGTTTTTCACACCTGAGCTTGTGAGTTTAGAGAAGCTGCCTGACTCAAAGGTGAGGTCACTGAATGTCTACACACACCCTGTAGTGAAAAATGCTCCATTTTTGTATTTATCCTGTTTACTCACCTGCCTATCCTTGCTCCTTCCAACACTTCCATCTCATTTCACTTCCCACCATGTGCTTCCTTGCACCTGATCCATCCTTCTGTATAGGAAACCTGGCTTTTAAGCTCTGTTTTGGAAAACCCACCTTAGGAACACAGCTAAATTATGTATCCTGGATACAAGAGCCAAGTTCTGGTCTGTGGGACTGATGGAGACTGTGCCCTGTGAGCCAAAGGGGTGCCAAGAGCCTCTTTAGGTGGCAGCAATGGCCGCAGTGCCTCTTTAGAGGTTGGTGCCGCCACCCAGGTGTTGCCTGGCCCTGGTCTGCCCACGTTGGTTGGCCTTGATCATCTGTGCAGAAATGAGGTGCAGCCTGCTCTGAAGCTTTCCGTGCTGTGATAGTGAAAGGGCTCTTGATGTCACTGAGAAGTGGCTTCCCAAAGCACTGCAAGGTGAGACCCAGCTACTCGAGGTCTCTCAGGATCCTGGAATGGCTGGGGTTGGAAGGAGCCTTAGAACTCATCCAGTCCCACACCTCCCACTAGACCAGGCTGCCCAGAAGAGCAGGTACCCAAGTTTTAGCTGCAGACCTGGTGGGTCTGATGGTGCAGGGGATCTCATCCACCCTTGGATGGACAATGTTGAGGTCACCTACAGTGAGGTGACCCTGCTTTGGGAGCAGAGGAGCAATTTCTTTGGCTTCCTGCAGCATTGTGTAGTGGATGGGGAAGGTCAGCCCAGCTCCTCACTGTCCCCAGGTTCCAGGGAGCCACTGTGACTTTGAGGAAGGTCCAGGAGTAGCCTCTCCTCCTTGCCCGTCTCCACATTCCCTGTGCACGCCTAGCATGTGAGGCTTGACTCCTAATCCTGACGGCCCCAGTGCATCTCTGTGTGTGACACTTGTGCAAGCGCTGACGTGGGGACGTGTTCTGAGCCTCCCACCCTCAGTAACTTCACCTTCATCCTTTTCTCCTCCTCGACCTCTCGCAGGGAGAACCACAGTGAGATCGAGCGCAGGAGGAGGAACAAGATGACCGCCTACATCACAGAGCTGTCAGACATGGTGCCCACGTGCAGTGCCCTGGCCCGCAAGCCGGACAAGCTGACCATCCTGCGCATGGCCGTGTCCCACATGAAGTCCCTGCGTGGCACTGGCAACACCTCCACAGATGGCACCTACAAACCCTCCTTTCTCACCGACCAGGTCTCTGCCTGTATAAAAAGTCCCTCTATTTAGTAAGCCCCCTTAAAGTCCTGGAAGGCCACTGTGAGGTCTCTCTGAAGCGTTCTGATCTTGGCCTGATGCTGCTTTGTGGGAATTACAGCAATCAGAGGGGAAAATTAAATGATGAATGGGGGGAAATAGTCCAAACCCAGGGTGTGTTTTGGCTGTGGAGTTGAGAGGTGTCTGTGTGTCTGCAGGAACTCAAACACCTGATCCTGGAGGCGGCTGATGGCTTCCTGTTCATCGTGTCCTGCGAGACAGGGCGCGTGGTCTACGTGTCGGACTCGGTGACACCGGTGCTGAACCAGCCGCAGTCCGAGTGGTTCGGCAGCACCTTGTATGAGCAGGTGCACCCCGACGACGTGGGCAAGCTGCGGGAGCAGCTCTCCACCTCCGAGAACGCCCTCACAGGTACGGCAGCCCGGGGAGGGCCGCGAGGGGCTGGCAGGTGGGAGAGCCTGCGGAGGACTTGGATTAAACCCTTCCCTTTGTAGAGGGAACCAAGCCCTGGTGCCTTTCTACCAAGGATGCTGCAGCTCCTCCTGAGAATGCATCTAAAGGTACCACCAGTGACACTCGTGTCCTGCCAGTTCCCAGTACGTTACCTGGTGCCACACCTGTCTTGGTGGAAGGACTCCCAGTGCAGCAGCATCTCCTTTTTCTTTCTTTTTTTTTAGGTCGTATTCTCGATTTGAAAACAGGGACTGTGAAGAAGGAAGGGCAGCAGTCCATGAGGATGTGCATGGGCTCCCGGAGGTCTTTCATCTGCCGAATGAGGTAGGAAGGAATTCCCTGAGGAAATCTCTTGAGCCCAAAGCTGAACTTGCTCCCTAACCCTGGCCTCTCCATGCTTGTATTTCAGCTTGTTTTGGGCTCATATTGATGTAGACATGATAGAACATGGCTGAGCTTTCAAGTCAGGTTCTCGAGATCTTTGTTTGCCTTGTTGTTGTAGAAGATCGAGTTTAAAGTAACAATTAGTTTTAGGCCCAAGTGTCACCTCCCTTGAGTTCTGCAGAAGGGGGGGCTTGTGTGATGGAAATTCCTCTTATTCAAGATATTCAGATTATTTTCATGTTGATCAAATCCTTTCTAACCCTGGTGCAGGTGTGGCAACAGCTCTGTGGATCCGGTCGCTGTCAATCGTCTCAGCTTCATGAGGAATCGCTGCAGGTGAATGATACATGAATAGCATTTATATATACAACATATAAATAACACAGCTGAACACTTTGCCTCACCTTCCCCTACTGCAGCACAACCTGTTTCTCTCTCCCAAGGAATGGTTTAGGTTCAGCCAAGGATGGAGAACCTCACTACGTCGTCGTGCACTGCACGGGCTACATCAAAGCCTGGCCCCCAGCAGGTAACGATTCACCTTGTGTTCAGGTGGGCTGGGTTTAAGAGCACATGGTCTACAGTTGCCATTCCAGGAGCTGAATGTGCAAAGCCAGGAGGTGCTTTGCAAACATACCTATGACTTTTATTTTAAAATTGACCTAATTTTTGCAGGTGCAGCAGCAGAGATCTCTGTCTGTAGAGGATGAAAATAATATTGAACTGTCTGATGTGCAGCTTTTGCTGAAATTCAGAGATTTTCAATCCTGGTGAAAAAAGGGAGGGGGAGGTACCTTAATTTACAAAATCCCTTCATGGAGAAGGATATTGAGTTACAAACCGGGGCAGAGAGATGTCTTGAAGTCGGTTCCTCTGAAATGAGCCATTTTTCCTGTACTAACCTCGCTGGAATTTTTGGCCCTCCTCTCTCAGGTGTCTCCCTGCCTGACGATGACCCCGACGCTGGCCAGGGCAGCAAGTTCTGTCTCGTGGCCATTGGCCGGCTCCAGGTGAGTGCCCTGTTTCACTTTTTCTAACATTGCGGTGTTCCCCATTTTCAGCATCTCCAGATTTAAAGTGTTCTGTCTGAAAACATTCCCTGATCGCCGCAAATCCCAGTGCAGGGCTGGCAGCTCAGGGGTAGCGAGGTTTAGTGACTCTCACCGTGTTCCTGGCAGGTGACCAGCTCCCCCAACTGCACAGACATGAACAATGTCTGCCAGCCCACAGAATTCATCTCCCGACACAACACCGAAGGAATTTTCACCTTCATCGACCACCGGTGCGTAGCCACCGTTGGTTACCAGCCCCAGGTGAGGATCTTTGGGAGCTTTTTAAGAAAAAACTGCTCTTTAAACTTACTTTTCCTTCTGCATCATGGCTCTGCTTGTCCAACAGAGCTGATAAACCGTGCCCAGGGCTTAACCCAGACATGTGTTTCTTCTCCGCTGGTTGCTTTTCCATGTGTTTTTCCAACTCCTTTGATCATGGGAAGGCTGGGTGTCTCTGGATTATGTCAAATGTCAATTAAAGCCATTTTTGCCTCAAATTGAGTTAAAGATCAAACATTAATCAACAGCTGTTGTGCTTTTCTTTTAAAAAACAGCACACCAGTTCTTGTGCTTGGGTTGTGTAACAGGGATTTGGGGGGAAGGAGCCAGAACTACCTGTCCAAAGAGGGATTAATTATGGAATCTGCCTGCCAGATGAACTGACTTAATCTCTCTCACAATTCCTTGAAAAATAGGAACTCTTGGGGAAAGACATTGTGGATTTCTGCCATCCAGAAGACCAACAGCTTTTACGGGACAGTTTTCAACAGGTAAAAACATTGGAGCTGCCCTTTGCATGCAGGGTGGAATTCAGATTGGAGTTCATTTCAAGACTGAAACGTCTTGGGGTTGCAAAGCAACGAAATTAACTGGAAAACCAAGAGGAAAAGCAAAGCTTATAATTCTCCTGTGCAGGCAGTTGCAGATTTAGTCATATCATTAAATGCAAAATGAAACAGAAGCATCTGATGTCTTTACTCCTGAATCCAGTCTTAACTCCAGCTCTGGCTGTTGGTCCAGTCGGCTTTTAGGGCCAGGGATGTGGCTCCCAAGTGCCTGCTTGACTTGGCTGAAACCCCGGTTCGTCTCTAGGGCCCAGCCCAGTGCTGCAGAACCCGCAGTGGAGGTGGTTTTCTTGCCCTGTTGTCGTTACTGTTATTTCTGAGGGCCTTGGACTGGTGGCAGGGCAGGTAAGGCTGCCCCTGTGCTTTCATGACTCCAAAAACCAGCTGCTCATATCCATTGCTCCAAACCGTTGGAATGGGAAGCGACAGCATGTGTTTCATTTCTTGGAGGCTTTTTCATACATCTCACCAGTGCAAAGAGATAAGAGAAGTGAAGCCAAAAAGGGGATTTTAGATTGCCCTTCTGTATCCTTCAGGAATCAAGCTATCTCAAGGGAATAGTGCCATTTAGTTTGGGAAGACGGAGATGTGGTGGTCCAGGTTTGAGGCAAAGGGCCATCGCCGGGGTCTGGGGGGGAACTCGTGCTCAGGTTGCTCTTCCCCACCTTTGATCAGGTGCTACTGATGGAATTCCATTTTTTAGGTGGTGAAGTTGAAAGGCCAGGTTCTGTCAGTCATGTTCCGCTTCCGATCCAAAAACCGGGAATGGCTCTGGATGAGAACCAGCTCGTTCACCTTCCAGAACCCCTACTCAGATGAGATCGAATACATCATCTGCACCAACACCAACGTCAAGTGAGTACCTGGAGAAGGGCTCCTAGTCCAGAATAACCCAGAACTGGGGAGCCTCGGCCTCTCCCCCTCACGAGCGTTCCATCAATTTGCACAACCCTGGAGAAGTTCCTAAGTCCCTCCAGCTCCCATTCTCTGCTGGGCTGTGCCAGGCACTGGAGGACTACAAAGTGCAGGAATTGTAATGCCTTTGGCTGTCTCGTTGTGTGGCTTAACAAGCTGCCAAAATTCAGCTCCAGCAGTGCCTGAAATTAGTGAAATCTGCCTCAGAGTGTAGCTCTTGGATTCCCGTGACAACCCAGGGGGTCCCATCTTTGGGAATGGTCACAGCTGCTCTCTCTTCCCATGAGGGAGCTCCACACCCCTTGCACAAGAGCAGCAAGGACCAAGAAATTGTGCTTGTGTGTGATCTAGAGCTGCAGGCTTGGCAGGGGCAGCTCCAGCAGGCAAACGAAAATCTGGATTGCCTGGGAAAGGGAAATCCAGGATTTTTTTGCCATGAGGCAAAGTAGCACTGCTTCCTTGCAGGGCTGAAATCTGCTGCAGGCCTGATTTCCTGCCCCATGTCACAGCTCTCTCTTTGAACTCCTTCGTTCCACACACAGCCATTCTCACATCCAGAATCCATCTCCTAAAAGTCCCTGTGGAAGTTCAGAGCAGAGCAGCAGTGTCTGTCTGGTTGTGTTTGAGGTGCTCAGGGACTGAGTATGGAGGACGGAGGCACAACCCCCACATCTGGAGCATCCTATTCCATGACAACACCTTTCAAGGAAACCGAGTGGAAACTCACTCAAAAACCCCTTCGCTCAAAGAGGGTTTTGCATCTTGTCCCAGACAACCATGCCATGCTACACACAGGACCCAGCTTTGCTTCCAGTTGGGACTTTTTAAATCTCTTTTTTTCTGTGTTTGCTTTGAAGGAACTCGAGCCAGGAGTCCCGGCCTGCCCTGGCAAACTCCATGCCAAGGCCTCAACTGGGGCAGAGCGTCAGCCTTCCCCTGGACGTGGGCACGGCCCCACTGCCCTCAAGGTCAGGAGGAGCTCTGCTCCTTTTCCCATTTCCACCTTCCCCTCACACACCCTTCATCCCCAAATTCCCCTGTCTGCAGCCAGGAACTCCAGGCTGATGAATCCCTGCTGTAACCACCCAGAGCTGTTCCCTTGGGAGTTATCTTTAGCAGCCTGTGTTCTCCTGTTACAGACGCTTTCTATTTTAGGCAGCAGCAGCCACCCCAGGCAGAGCTGGAAGTGGGCCCAGGAAGGGAGAGCTTGGCTGGGTACGAGCACTCACAGGTGAGTCCAGAGGGATTTGGGCACTCCCTGTTTGTTGTCCTGCACTGTTTAAGTCACCTTTTTGCAGGGGGTTTAGAGATGGTGGCACCAGGTTGAGGTGGGGTTTGAGGGGAAGGTGTTTCTGCCTTGGGTGTTGCTTGATTCCAGTATTTATCATGTGGAATCGTAGAATCCTGGAATAATTTGGGTTGGAAGGAACCTTAAAGCCCATCCAGTTGCACCCCCTGCCATGGGCAGGGACACCTTCCACCAGACCAGATTGCTCCAAGCCCTGTCCAACCTGGCCTTGGACACTTCCAGGGATGTGACTGGGCATCCTGAACAGCCCTGCTATCCCAAGAAAGTACACCAGGATCCCGGGAGCAGCCGGGCCTTCAGCTGCTCCTCGTGCTCACCCGCTCTGTGGCGAGTGAGCAGCTCGCCGTGTCCCGCCCCCAGGTGCCCGTCCAGCCCGTGAGTGCTGCCGGCCCCGAGCACAGCAAGCCCCTGGAGAAGGCCGAGAGCCTATTCGGCCAGGAGCGGGACCCGCGCTTCGGGGAGATCTTCCCCGGCATCAGCACAGGTGGGTCAGCAGGATAGGCCTGGTCCTCCTGCCTGCCCTGGTCACATCCCTCCTGCTTGTCCCTGAGGAGCAGTTCTCCCTGCTCCCTGTCTGCAGTGGATGCTCTGACCCTGAGAACTTCCGTGCCAGTTCAGTAGAAAATGGAGAGGAAATCTAATTAAACAGGATTTAACAAAATCATCTGGAGTCTGTGTCTGGAGAAGGAGCAAAGGAGTCTTCCTTCACACAGACACGTCTCTTCTAAGTGGTTCTCTGTCCCTGTTCCTGAGATGTCCTAGCCCAAAAAATGACTCGTACTCTCTCTGCAGACCAGAGCAAAGCCATCCCTGCCAGCACCGTGCCGGCCAACCCGCCCCTCTTCGCCCAGGGAAACACCTTCACTGCTGCCCGGCCTGCTGAGAACTTCAGGTGAGGCTTCACCTGCCCAGCTCCTGCCCCCATTCCCTCTGTTTCCTCATGCCTCGGCAATGCCCAGGATCTGGGTGCCTACAACTCCAGCAGCTCCTCTCAGTTGTTTCCCATTATAGAATCGTGGAATCATTTAGGTTGGAAAGGCCCTCTCAGATCATCAAGTCCAACTGTTAAGCTGTGTTCACCACTAACCCCTGTCCCCAGGTGCCACATCCATGCATTCTTGGGACGCTCCAGGGATGACCACCATTCTCAGATGGGCAGAGTTACCCCAATTGTTGGGCTCATTTCCCTCCACCAATAACTTGAGCAGATGAGTTTGATGCCTCTTCCTCCTGTAAGTGCTATTCCATGGCCTCGGACTCCTCTTCTCTTGCAGGAGCAGCAGCATGGTCCCTCCAGTGAACATCATCCAGCAGCAGCCTTCGCCCGCCGGCCGGATCTTATCGCAGATTTCCCGCCACTCCACCCCAGCTCAGGTCAGCGGGACCACCTGGGCTCCAGGGACACGGCCGGTGTTCACACCCCAGGTAGCACAGCCCAAACCCTCAGGTGCAGGCCCCGGGTCCCCGCTGCCTTCCAGACCCTGCTCTCCGTGGGGAACTATCCTGCTTCCACTCTCCGGTGCTGCGTGTCCATGTGCTTCCTCCTTTGGGGCTAATCTGGCAACTCCTCCCTGAGCTGAGGGTCAGGGTGAATCTGTCTCTCCTCTTCCTCTCCCGTGTTTTTCCTCTTACAGCAAGTGGCATCCCAGACGGTGAAGACCCGACCGCCTTCCTTCAGCATGGGGACATTCCAGGGCACCTCGTCCTCCTTCAGCTCCATGACAGCACCGGGATCGACGGCTTCTCCCACCACGGCGCCGTACCCAGCCCTGGCCAGCCGCAGCACAGGCTTCAGTGAGTGTGGCTTGGTGGGGCAAAAAAATCCCTGGGAGGAAAGCTGGGAGCATCCAGCTGTGGTGGGACGTGTTCTGCATCATTTTTTGTGGATTTTGGGAGTGCCTAAATGTGGGGAGCAGAGCTGAGTCCCTGCTTTGACTGACACTGATCACCTTCAGTCATCCTCCAACCACTGAGTCAGACTCGGTGGTCCTTGTGGATCCCTTCCAGCTCAGGATAATCTGAAGTCATCCCAGCAGATGAATTTTGAACCATTTTAAGGCTGACTGGGAGGAAACAAACCCCTCTAGGAGTCTCTTTGTTCTATCCCATGGCAAACACCTGAATTCCTGTGGCAGGAGCTCCTGGAGGGCAACCCTGTCCTGTCACCAGCAGGCACCACACAGGGCACTGCTCTTCCCAGTGCCATTAGAGCATTGGAGAAACCACATTCCTGAAGGAGGGATGGTTCACCGCCTGTGTTCTCTGTCCAGCAGCTGCAGAGGCAGCGCAGACCCCGGCCCCGTTCCAGCCCCGCACCACCGACGCCGTGGGAATGTGGCCGCAGTGGCAAGGACAGCACCACGGCCCAGGATCCGGGGAGCAGCATGTGCAGCAGCCCCAGCCCAGCCAGCCTGAGGTCTTCCCAGTAAGATGGGGCTTTTTAACCTCTCAATCTGGTGGGATCCACTGGTCTTGAAGCACCCAAAATTTGTCCCTCTGGTTCACATCAACTGGGGAGGTCCCAAACTCCTGGATAACCTGATGGAGCTGGAAGTGGAGAGGGCAGGACTGGCTTTGTGTCGTGGTCTGTTGCAGGATCAGTGTGAAATGCCAGTTGGATTAACCCTTCTAGTTCTAATTAATTTAAAAAAAAAGCCACAGTGCAATGAAATTAGGATAATTCCTGAGAATTGATAATTGTCTCACCCCAGCTTTCCCAGCAGTTGGTGATTATGGCTTAAATTTGCTGCTCTCCTTAAATTTGCCTTGGACACAGACCCTGTGTTCCCTTGGGAAAGGGACCAGTTCAGTCCATAGTATTTATTCGAGCAAACCCATGACTAAATTGCCCCCATGATCATGGAATCATGGAATTGTTGAGGTTGGAAAAGCCTCTGAGATGGAGTCCAACCGTTCCCCCTAATTTTCAATCTAAACCTCCCTGGCACAACTTGGGGCTGTTGGATACATGATATTCCAGTCTGGATCCTAACTCTCTCCTTGTATCCTCACAGGACATGCTGACCATGCTGGGGGACCAAGGGCCCAACTACAACAACGAAGAATTCCCAGAGTTGAATATATTCCCTTCTTTTTCTGAGTAAAGCAAGCCTTAGGGGAAACAACATAAAGCTCTCTACAGTATCCACGTGTAAAGGAAAACAGCCGAGTCTTTTTCTCAAGGAACTGTCTAAACACTTCCCACCTTCTGGAAGTGGAGCTCCAAGGAGGGATGGCCGTGGAGGAGGGGGTGGTTTGGAGACCTCCTCCATGTGAGATTGTTCTGGAAGCTTCAGGACTTGAGTGCCACGAGGCCGAAGGCCCCGTGTTCCCAGAGCTGCTCCCAAGTGGATTTCTTTGGGAGAGATTCCTGTCTGGATCACAGACAGCCCTTCCAAACTTTTAAGGTGGCTTTGACTGTTTTTATTTCATTCTCTGCCATGACTTTTTCTATAAACCACAAACTATTGGAATTTTTAAATACTGGAAGAAACTCTTCCAAGTGTTATCCCCATAAACACAATCCTGGAGGATGCTTGAGTAAGAATCCGTGTCCTAAGCCAGTGTTTTCCTCCTTTTTGGAGGAATTTTGGCTGTTTTTGGAGGGTTGTTACGGCATTTCCAGTCCAGGGTGCTCCAGGCGGAGATTCCTGTGTTTGTGTGGAATCTTCTCTCTCCTGTGAACTGTGCAATGAAATCAGTGTGACCTATGACCCCCCGTTACCCCGGGATAATTAACGAGCCATAGAAATATTACCCATGTAGCTTTCTTCTGGATGAATCAGTTTTCCAGCTGATGGTTTCTGTGCTGCCACAAATTGATGTCTCAACAGGTTTTTTGGGATAAAACCTGCTCCACGCTGTCCATGGAATTTTATCACATGTAGATGAGTTCCTTGTCCTCGTTTTGGAGCTGGATGTAGGAGAATCCCTGGATTTGATCAGGGAATTGCTGAGGAACTGTGTATTTTCACTACATTTGCTCACTCACCGTCTCCTTAAAGAATTCCTGCCATGGGATGATCCTGTTGCCAAATCACAAACTGTAAGGGGAGAGCTGGAAAAGTAGGGAACAGAATGAATTTTTTTTATATATATATATATATATCTATATATATAAAATTTTTAATTTTTAAACCTTGACTTGGAATCTTCTGGCTTTTTCCATGGAAAAAAACCAACTTGTGGCCAACCCTCCTCTCCTCAGGGGCTGGAAGAACTGTTTGATTCCCTCTTGCTTCAATTCCAACAGGAAAATGAATTGCAGAGTTGGACTTGGAAGGAAACTTGGCACAACAGCAGCTGGGGAAGGATCACAAGTTTTCCTGGAAGCCTGGTTTTGTTTTGAATGGAATGTGGGTGTTTCTCCCTTTTCCCTGCATGCTGGGGGGCTCTGGGACCCCCAGGCTGGTTGCGAGTGTTCTCTCTGCTGGTTGAGGGCAAGAACAGGGAGCCCCCCCTTTCCAAGAGCTGATTCCAGAGCTGTGGTTCCTGAGTAACACCCACGTAGGAAGCTTTGCAACCTTTGTGTCACCAACCCAGAGAGATTCCTCTTGTAAGTGGAGCAGGAAGCTTTATTCTTCCCTCTCCTTTTCCCTCTGGAAAATTAAGATTTTAAGGTTTTGTTATAAATTTTATTCCAAATTTCTCTATCCTGTGATCCACCCGTGTCCCATTATCCAGGGCGTCTGTTCCCAGCAATAACCTCCTCCACAGCATCCTATCACATCCTGGGCCCTTCCCCTTCAGCTCTTAAAGGAGGAGGAAAAGTCCCATTTCCCTGAGCCCTTGCAGGTCCCATGGCTATAAACAGNACCCCCCCCCCCCCCCCCCCCCCCCCCCCCCCCCCCCCCCCCCCCCCCCCCCCCCCAATTTTCCAGCTCCTGGGAGAAGGAAACCAGCTGGATTATCATCTCTGTTTGGAAGGAGGATGAGGAGGGGCTGACAGGGTCCTCAGGGGCTGCTGCATGTGGGACAGGGACGGGACAGGCTGGGCCCTTCCCCCCCATTTGGGAACTCCAGTGTTTGACCTGGTGGGGAATTTTATCC
>VZTF01000998.1:9985-22583 GCA_013397755.1 Cnemophilus loriae | reverse complement strand
GGGTTCCCGTGCTCCAGGGGCGGCGGTGCAAGGGGCGGCGGCGGCGGCAGGTGGTGCTCGAAGGCGGGGCTGAAGTTGTTCGTTCGGAAGTTGTTGACGCTCTCCGGGAAGGGTGGCACATGCTCCTTGTAGGGCGCTGGGAAGCCGCCCATGCCAGGAAGCTCCGAGGAGCCTGAGGGGCCGTTGTCGAAGGCGCTCCCACTGCTGCTCAGCTCAAACCAGCCCGCCCGGCTCCCCTCACGCCCGTGGCCCCGGCTGCCCTTGCCCAGCACCCGGATGGACTCCACGGTCTGGATCGGCTCCCCCGACATGCCCCGGCTCGAGGCGTCGTGGTAGCCCAGCGTCTCGATGGGAGCCCCCTTCTCCTCGGTGCTGTCGGGCAGGTCCAGGCAGGAGGAGGAGACGCGGGTCTCGATGCGGTAGTGCTCCTCCGGCGGCTGCGGCTCGCCCTTCACAGCCCCGGACAAGCTCCCCACCTCACCGGAGCTGCTTTTGGGCATCTGCCCAAAATGCTTCTCCTCGGAGGGCTTCCGGGAGGCGTTTTTGAGCATGTTCTTGAACTCGATGGTAGAGGTGGCGGAGATGGAGGAACCCAGGGGTTTGTCCCCGCCGGCCGCGGGTGGTCGGCTGGCGGGGCTGGGGAGGGCATTTTGGGGAGAGAAGAGTGAGTGGTGGGGAAGCGCGTGAGGCGAGTCCGAGTATTGCTTCTGTGGGAGGCCGGGTTTGGGCAGGGTGTTGTGGTTGGAGTCCGGCGTGAAGAACACCTCGTTCTTGCTGGGTGATGGGGACCCGTCTGAGGCCGAGTCCTTCCCCCTGCGGCTGTAGCTCCCGAACATCCCTGGGGACGAGGCCAGCGGGTCGCAGCCCTCGCTCTGATCCAGGATAGACCTCATGGCCGGGGGGAAGGATGGCTTCACGCCAAACTCCTGCGACCGCTGACCGTAGCTGGACAGCACCGGCTGGTACTCCGCAGAGTCTGGGAGTTTACTCGATTTCAGGATAGACTTGACTGGCTTCTTCTCCAGGTTCAACATGGCCGAGGGCGGCGGCCCAGAGTAGTCGAAGTCGCGGTAATCCTCGTCTTCTTGGAAAGATGTGTCTGGGTAAAACTTCTCCTGGGAGGAGTCCATCAAGGAGGAGGGCATCTCTCTGCTGTCTGCAGGCGGCTTGTACAGGGTGGCGGGGGACTCTCTGCCAAGGCCGAAGGGCCGGTAGCCGTGCACGGAACTGGGAAGTTCTTGGGAATACCCATCATCCCGGCCCTGCAGAGGCGACCTTGTACTGCTGGGAGTCGAAGAACCGGGGCTCATGATTTTTGACAGCAAGGAGATCGTGTCGACGTTGCTCGATGTTGGCTTGTCCATCATCTCGTCCTGGGTGGGTGTCCCGCTGCGCTCGTCGCGCACCGGTGTCCCGTCCACATTGTCCATGGAAGTGCTGGTGGGACCACGCTGGAAGTCAGAGGTGTGACTCTCCGTTGCCATGCTGGACCCCAAGCTGCTGAGGATGGGAATATTCAAGTTCAGGCCACTGAAGCCCGGATTTCCCTTCAGGAAATTGTGTATCTTCATCTCCAAGCTGGGAGAAGGGGGTTCTGATTCCAGCTTGGCTTTTGAAATTTCAGAGGATTGACCCAGTGAGGTTTCTGTTGGCAGAAGGGAGGAAGGACTGGTAGGGTGGGAACTGGAAAATCCCAAGGAATTGTTTGGTGGCTTAAAACCAGAGCTTGACAGTGCTGGGGTATGTCCAACGGGAGCCTTATTGACTGACGTGGAGGAAACCTCTGCGGTGGTTGAGTTGGGAGAATAACCAAAACTTTTGGCTATAAAGGACTGCGGATTGGAAGGAACATTCCTCCCCTTCATGCACGGCACAGTCGTGTTGGCTGGCGATGCTGAGGTGCTCTGCGAGGCAGGTTCTCCCGACTGAACGGTGTTTCCAGCCACGCTCTGCAGCAAGGACGACAGCCCTGGAAAAAAGAACTGCTGCATCAGGTACTGAGGGCAGAGGCAAATCACCCCGAGCCACTGCCATGGGAAAGGCTCCTATGTTTGCACTGCGGATGCTGTTCCTTTACACCCCCTCAAAAACAAAGAGGACTGGATTTTGCTGCACTGACATTAGTCCCCAGTGAGGTGCAACCTTCCGCCAGAGGCTTGGATTGATCTACAAATATAAATTACACCATCGAGTCAGATGCGTAAGAACTCATCCTGGTCTTCAGCCAGGAGTGGGAAACCCTGCCCTGCTGGCCAGGTGACCCTGGCAAGGTGGTGGAGCAGAACCTCTGGGCAGCTTTCTGCACATAGAAAATACAGAGACCTCTTGGTCTCCTGTCCTGTTCAGGAGCCTTACAGGGAATGTTCCAGATACGTGTGCTTCAGCCACAGCACAAGCAGGAAGTACAGAGAAGTGACAGATCTCACTGTTCCATGACCCCTGTGCTACCTGAGAAAGACCATTCACACGTGCCAGAGACGCAAAACATTCCAATGACGTTTTTCTCCTTCTGTTCTCACTTTAGGACAAGCAGAGCAGCACGTTTCAGCCCAGCCACTGCCCTCAGACACCTGCCAGCCCTCTCCAGCACCCACCCCAGTACCTTGCAGTGCTGGTGCCGTCTGAGTCTGGGTTTTGGAGAGAGCCGACAAAATGCTTTCCGGAGTTATCTCAACTTTGGAGAGAATATTTGCTAATGGATTCGAAGGAGCAGACGGGGTTCCCAGGATAGGAGTCTTCAGGCCACTGGTGAGAGCTGTGGGGCTGGTTGGGGTCCCTGGCGAAGGTCTTGAGGCAGGACTCACACCTGGGGCGGGAGCACACACACCACTCACCTGTGCTGCTCCAGCAACGCACGTGCTTTTGACTCAGGTTTCCCACAGGCACAAAGGAACACGGGCGAGGAGAGGCTCAGGAAGTGACACCGTGTGCCAGAGACTGAGCCAGACCTCTGAGAGCAGTAACTCACTCACGTTTATTTTGAGACAATTAAAGCTTTAAATGATCACCCAGCTCTGTTAGCACTGGTGCCCATGGCCTGGCTCAGCACTCACCTGTGCTCTTCATCACCGACGTCAAGCTGCTCAGGATGGAGCTGATCTTGGCCAGGTCCACGTTGGCCAGGTTGGGTAAGGCGAGCGCTGGTGCCGGAGGGATGGGAGCTGTGCTCACCACCTTCGGAGCCGGGGGGGTCGGAGGGGCTGGGGCCGGTGTTGTCGCCGTCCCCGAGGCTGTGCCGGCCGCAGCAGCTGATGGCACTGCTTTGGGGACGCTCTCGGTCTTGGCGGGGGCTGGGGCCGGAGCAGCCTGTTTGTCCTTCCTCTCCTCCACTGCAGCAGAGAGGGGGGAACAAGAGCAGAAAGGTCACTCAGTCCCCCCAAAAAGACTCAGGGATCATCAGTTCTGATTCCCACAGATGTAAAAACATCTTTTGTAAGTGTTTTGGGAGATGGAAATGATCACAGTGGGACTAGGACTTGCCTGCCAGGAGATCCGAACCCAACAGCCCCAGCCCATAGCCCAGCACAGGCTTTGTGCCTCCTCCACATCCCAAATGAGGCTGGAAAAGGCTGGTTTGTCCTGTAATTCCCACATGACAATCACATACCAATGATTTTAGACGTATCATCCTCTACATCAGAGAGCTCCATGTCTTCCACATCCCGATTATCTGTCGCAGGCTCTGGAGAGACCATCTTGCGACTGCCAGCTGCTGGAGACCGGGTGCTGTTCTCCTCCCCCATCCCCTGGAAAGGGGACTCGGAGCCTGTCGGAGATGGGGCATCCACGCTGGGAGAAGGGACGGGAGACTCCTCGGGATCGGGAAGGGTTGCTTTCAGCTGGTCCAGCTTTTTCTTCAGATTGCTCACTCGATTAGCAAATGTTTTATAGGCCTTAGGAAGGAAGGACACAGGACTGGGGATCTTTCATGCCTCAGTCACTTCCTTAAGGAAGCAACACACAGCCTGAGAAAACCAATTCCAAATCCCTGGACCAGGCAGTGGTAAGAATTCGGCTTCTCCATGGGACTCACAGGGCAACAACCACAAAAAGTGGGGAAGATAAAACATTTTTCCACTGACTTTGAACAATTTTCATAACCCCACTGTTTTTTAACAAATACATTCTGCCCATCTGGGGCTTTTGGTAGGGTCTGGAGGGTGTTGGTTGTTTTTGTAACACTTTACTACTGTCCTTTCTTTGCTTGTCTAGCTCCCACATAAATCACAAGTTTCCAGAATTCAGGACTTGTCCTGTTTAAGAATCTAGTGGGGATCCAAAATTCCAGCAACATACACAAATTGAGCTTCCAACTGCTGGATTTTAAGAGCATATCCTTGTCTTGCCCAAAGCCTCCATTCTGCTCTCTTTGGAAACCACCCTTGCACCAATCCTACTAACTTTCTAATTTGGGAATAGAGAGATGAGGCATTTTCCAGCCTCTAAGGTGCCCAGGGAACACAGGCAGATGCTGTTCCACCTGTGGAGGATCAAGAAAAGGCACACTTACATTTGCCACCACCTTGACTTCTTTGTACTGTGCCTCGTAGAATATCCCGGCATTCTCCAGCGCCTCGGTGAGCGAGGGGCCGTTCTTTACTTGCTTGTCCAAGCCATTGACAAATTCCTCCAGCTTTGAACTTGCTTCTTCAAACTCCTTGGAGAACTTTTTACCTCCCGTTTTATCTGCAGAGAGATGAACACCATGGAAATGAGCTGCCACAGCCCAAACCACAGAGGTGTGGCCTCAGTGGCAGCACCCGGGATATTGGGACAGTGGAGCCGCACGCTCCCAGACCACCCTGGTCATCCACTGGGATCTGGCAAGGAGGAGGCCTGGTTGCTGGCAGTGTTGGTTTTCAGCCAGTCATTTGCTTGGTCTGAGCTCTGTACCTGAGAGTTTCCACAGAAATTCAAACTAACCAAGGCTTTTGGTTCTTGATTGGTGTTCTTAACCCCACTCTGAAATTCTGGCATTTTCCAAACACAGATTCTGGCATTTTCCATCTTGACAGAACTGAGGAGCTCCCACAACAACTTCGGTGCCCTCGGGGCTTTACCTTTCAAGCACTTGAGTGTCTCAGTGCTGCATACGTCCACCCTCATAGTGGAAAGCTGCTTCTCCTTCAGCTCTATCTGATCTTCTGAGCGCTTGTACAATAGCAGCTCATCAATGAGAGACTGGGGCTGGAAAAAAGCAAAGAGGAAAAGCCTCCTCATCACATTCCAGGGAAGAGAAGCCCTGCCCCTCTCTGGCTCCAGACCGCTTCCAAGCGAGAGCTAACCCAGGAACCATGTGGATCTCGGGACTTTTAACCTGAAATCTCACAATCAGCAAACCTGCGCTCAGGCAAGAGCTGCAATTCCACAGATCTCCTGGTTAAGAGCAGGGACAGGTCTCTTTTAATTTATTCCCTATTCCACTCAACAGGTGCCTGTGCATTTCATGAACATGTCCCACTCTGTCAGGGGACCCAATTTAGACCAATTTCTTGCTACCAACTCCTCAGCCACCCCAAACTCCCCTTCACAAGGATGTCCTGAGCCTGCCCAGACCCTCCCCACGTTGGCCCCATGAGTGTTACAGCCTCCACGTCACAGGTGGCTCTTGGGCCTGGGGTCACCCCACATGCGCACCCCCAAGGTGGGGGTCAGTGCCATGGGTCACTTCCGCTCACAGACTTACTCGGAATTCAGCAACAATCTTGGACTTCAGAGCAGCTTTTGGGTTGGTGGAGGCTGTGGGGATAAAGGAAAATTGTGAAGAAATTAAGGAACCGCATCCCGATGGAAAGTCAGTCACAAAAGGCAGCCTAATAAAAGATATTTTAAGATAACTTCATGTGTTACCCATCACATCCTCCCCTCCATGCATGTGTCCCTCAATGCTCCGGGCTCCTCGCAGCTCACGGGGACATGGACACGCACAGCTGGATTGGGACTGAGCTCAGCAAGTGACACTGCTGCTTTTTAACATGCTCTGAACATCTCCTGGGCACACCTTTTCCTCAGGAAGACAAGTCCCTGCAATGGTCGATCTGATGGCCTTATCCAAGGAATTACACCTCTCTACAAGGAAGGGAATGTTATTCCCAAAGTGCCAGACCTGGAGCTGACAGGGAGCCCAGGTTCCCTGTGGGCAGGGTCTCCCTTGGGCACTTCCTAGGTCTGACCATGCTCAGAGCCTTAACAACTGTCACACCTGGTTACAGGGTGGGGGGACGAGTCCTGCTGGCAAGAGACTGAATCCACCAGATTCTGGACAAAACAGGAGAAATAAGAAAGAAGAAATAAGGAGCTGATGAGAAGCAAAGCACTAAACCCTCCATCCATACTGGATACAGCCCAGTTCTGTCTGGGAAAGCAGCTTGTGGTGTCAAGCCCAGTAGTAGACACTCCCCAACTCTTTTAACCTTCTGATGTCACCCTGTGCCACTCGTCACACCTGATGTCCCACGTCACATCTGATGTCCCATGTGTCATACCTGATGTCCCACACATCACACCTGACATCTCACCACCTCTGTGGGGACCACTCAGGGCATTGGTGCAAAATGAGATCATTAAGATTGCTCTGTTATAATAAATTCTCTCCTGCTGGTCTGAGTCCTGGACTGTTGGACTCCCACATCCTGTCCCTGCACTCCCAGCTCCAGGTTCCTCCTCCTAGCCCAGCCTGCTGGGGCAGGAGTGTTCCTGACCACGAAGGGAACGTCCATCTCCTGCTTCTCTCTGTCTTCTCTCCATCTCTGAGCAGTCTAAAAGCAGTTTCCAAGAGGTTCCACCAGCTCTTTCCTCTCCTGTCCACAAGCTCTGCTCTCGTGTCTTATTTTTGCCTCACTTCTTTTCTTTACAAAGTTGTTTTCTACCAACACCTCCTTGGTGTGCACATTTTGGGGCCCTTCCGAGCCTGCAGGCTCAGCTGGCTCAGCCCACGCTGGGCTCAGCCTTTCTTGCTCCTCGAGCAGCCGATTTTTGCATTAGTGCACAGAGTTCACAGTGGTTCCTTACTTTGTGATTTCTTCCACGGCTTATTCGGTTTGTTCAGAGACTCTTTCAGCTGCTTCTGAGTTTTGAAAGTGGTACCTGGAAAACATTTCATTTTTGGCAGTCTGGCATTATGGGATTCCTGTCAGAATCTGGTTTTTGGTGCCGTACAGTTGCACGGTGAAAGAGTGAACAGAAATTTGTTTTAAAATACCTCGACCAACTTCCTTAGAGGAGCTGCTGGATGCCCAAGAGAACCTCAGTTTACTCAGGAATGCAGCAACCTGGGGGTGGTCTGCCATTTTTAAATCAATTTTCTGTTTGCCCTTACACTAAGACAGTACAAAAATCACAGTAAAAAGAGAAAATACAAGGAATCTAAAAATCAAATCCTTTAGGGAGGCTGTAATGGAATCAGCATTGAACAGGCAAGCACTGCCCATTGGGAAAGCAGCCACAATACCTGATTTACCTGAAACCTCACAGACTTGTTTTCAAGTTACAAAAATGAGGGGTTTCAGAGCAAAAGCACAAATGTCACTTCTCAGCATGCAACGCCCAGCTCAAGCCTGTCCTTGTGCCACAGCCCGACCCGAGACACCACGTTCCTCCTACCGTGATGGCCACTGGCCCTCAGACCACACCTGAGGGCTTCCTGAGCACCTTCCGCTCTTAATGATGTGAGTAAAGCCAAAACCTGGACGGATTTCCTTCAAGTACTGCACTGGCTAATTCCCGGTTTTAACCGACTCCATGTGTTTCTTCCCTAAGGACCTGAGGACTCTTCATCCTCCAGCTTTGCTTCTGCCTCCTCCTACCCCACAAATATGATTAGTTAAACCTGCCTACTACTGAACAGGACTTGGCGGTAGAGCCAGAGCACCCTGGTCAGGACGTGCAGGACCATTTCAGCCTCACGTTCTGTTTGCTCTCAGCTGGAGCAGTTCCAGCTCATGTGAAAGAATTCACAGCTGCCTTCAGAAAGGTACAAAAGAGGTGAAGCAGGAGAATCCAGAGCTGCTCACGTCCCACACCCAGCTACATTACAGCCTGTGCCAGGTGCAAATGCCCCTTGTTCCCCTCAGTGACCCCAGACTATTTCTACAACTTCAGCAAGCTCACGTGGCAGTTTGTAAGGTGAAAAACGCAAAGGGCAAGTAACTTACTCAGTGCTTCTTTCAGTGCCAAAATGGTTTCCTCAGGGTACACATTTCTGTCCTCCCAGATTTTGAAGATTCTTTCAATGGATTTGGAAACAGATGGATCCCTGGAAGAGAAGAGTTTTTTACCCCCTGGCTGCAGGACACTGCTCCACAGGATAATTTGACCCAAACCATCCCCCTGTGCAAATTAAAACGCAGCTCATGCCCACTCTGGCCCACTCTGCAAACACACGGCTGTTCTGACAGAATCCTTTAAGTTCTGCTGATGTTTCTAGAGAGTTTGAGATGTCAGAAGAAAAATTCCCCTTTTTTGAGACACTCAGCCTCTCAACACCCCGTTAGTTCATTACTCACTTCACTAACGAAGCGGCCTCGGGAAGCACCTCTGCAAAGGTGTCCCGAAAGACAATGGCATTTTTCCTTTTGCAGTTCTGTATGACATCGTTGGCCAGGTAAAAAAGGTTCAGCCGATGAGGAAAAGCAGCTGAGGACAAAAGAAAATTTAGAGTCAGCATCAGACAGAAGTACCACAACAGCCACACCTTGATCCCAATACTTCAGTGCTGCTTTTGGGAAAGTTTCAGAGTTTCCAAGGTCCAGCAGGCAAACCTCAGAGGCTAGAGAAGACATCTTCAATTTACAAATGATTTCGAGACTCCCACTGTGCTCACTCCTCCGACCCTCCTCAGGTTCAAAAGCTCCAAACTGAGTTACTTCATCAAACTCCTTCCTCACGGTGGGTAAACCTGGGAAGCTCATCCACATGCTAATGATGGTAATGAGCTCCTTCACTTCACTAAAGGACATTCCCAAGGATTAAACTAGAGGAACAGTGCCAAGAGATGGTGGTTACTTCACACGCCCTGTGTGTTGTCACCTTTCACCTGCCCACATCACCCCCGGGTGCAACCAGAATCCGTTTTTATCTTAAGATCCCTCAATTCTCTATCTTGCTTAATTTTCCAGTTGTCCCTAGGTTGATAGAGCCACTTGCCACAGCACAGCTGCACCTTGCAGCTCTCCTGGTCTCCAGGACTCCTGTCAGGAAGCTCAGCATCCTTCCTGTTCCAGAGCCCTGGGTGGCAGCTCACCCCTCACTCACAAGCTGAAAAAACTCCCAGCAGAAACACTCCACCCGTGCTGCCGTCCCAGCATCAGGGAGAGTTCACAAGGGAACACAAGTTCAAAAGGAAGATCCTCCTCTGAGGGGAAGCGGAGCTGAGGACACAAGAAAAGGCTTAGCTCGGATGGGTCCTCAAATCCCCATGGGTCAATGTCCTTAAGCCTTCCTGAGCCCCTGCCAGCAGCACCGGTTCTCCTGGCCCTGTGCCCACTGAGCATCACTCCAGACTCGGGCAAGGAAGGACACAGGGACAGAGCCCTCAGGAAGTACCTGCTCCTGAAGCCCTGTCCTTCCACTGTCCCTGCCCCAGGACACACAGCAAAGGCGTGAGAGCCAAGCCACAAGTCACTGCCAGCAGCTGCTCACCCCCAACCCCACATGGAGCCCCAGCTCACACATCCCAGGACGAGCTCTTCCAGCACAGACTCAGCGAGCCAAGGACTTGTCACCAGAACCTGTTGCTTACAACCTGTGCCCTGAACATGCTGACAGGGCAGGTTGAGGTGGGTTTTCTGGAGCAGAGTGCTCTGCTCTGCCTGGAGGGCTGGGAATCCACCTGGAGCAGGGCTGCACTCACCTGGCTTTCCAAAACAATTTGGAGACAGCTTCTCCCAAAACACCAGCCTCGATAATCTCTCAGATCATCATCCCACTGCAATGGGGCTTCTGTGATTTAGTTAAACCCAGTGCTCTAGTGCCAATTCTCCTGCTGCTCACTGGATGTTCTCTCTATCCCAGAGACGTTTCACCAGCAGAGAGCAGTGATTCCAGGTCTTAATAACGTAAAATAGATTTCAAAGAACTATAAACCTTTGATTTAAATGAGCCAACATCTACACAGCAGAAAGAAATCCGGCGTGGGGCTCCAGCCGGATGCTGACCACACAGAGCACCACTCGCCCAGAGCCAAGTCAGAGCCGCAAGCTATAAACCAAGATACACCCACACCACACAGGAGGAAAGATCCATGCTGAGTCCATAGGAAGGCTGTGGACATGATCCACAAAGAAAACCAAGTGTCTTTGGGTCCAAGATGACACGGGTTGTATCCAATGGGTGAACAGCTCCTCTCAGCTTAAACCAGTGAGGAAATATGGGCAAGCAGGAAACTGCAGAGCTGAGCCCACCCCAGCCCCGCCACCTCCTCCAAACCAGGCACAATGGCACCAACATAAATTGCATTTCATAGCCTACAGATGGGTCCTGTTTAACTCACACTAAACACTCTGACCAGACCCTCCTACACGGACACTTGGATTCCCATCAGAAACTTCCCACAGGTGAAGCTACAGCAGCATCTCCCTGCAGGAACATTCCTGTTGGGAAGCTCTAGCTGTGACCAGCATGGCCAGAGCACAGGATGAGCCTTGACTCGGAAGCAAGATCCCAAACCAACAGCAGCATGTCCAATACCAGCACTCCTGTTTTTCCTGAAAGGATACAATTCTGTGTCCCAGGAGCCCCAACCCCACCACATTCCCCCTCGCCAGGAGCTCCCTGGGAAGAGCAGGTTTGATGTGTTCATAGGAGCTTTGGAGTTAAAACATTTAAATGCTTGGAAAGGAACCCAGAGTCACCTGTACTCACTGTGGCACCACCACTGAGCTCCTCTGGCTGGGACAGGGACTTCCCACAGCGTGAGAACTATGAGGTCCTTGGGGCAGAGGATGAAGTGTACCATGAAGGGAAAAGCAGGAAAAAAAACCTATAGAAGCAGGCAGTTACCAAATAATCAGGGGTCAGGGCATGGCAGCATCATCGCAGCCACTGTCAAGGATGGGTTTGGTAGGATAAGATGGTTAAGGAGGGACCTGGATAAAAGGAGGGGTGTGGAGGTGAGATCTTCACAAGGGCTGTGAAGGGAAACCTTGAAAGAATCCCACAGAATCCAACAAGAATTCCAGGCTGGTGCCAAGGGCTCAGGGCAAGAGCCAACAGCCCAGCAGCAGATGGGAGCCAGGGCAGAAAAAGGGCATCAAGGACCTGGAGGTGGGAACAGTTCAATGGCTTTTGATGAGCTTGGGAAGGAGGAAGGAGTGATGGAAGCTCTGAGGGCCTAGGGAAGAGCCAGGACAACTGTGACAAGGGACACCACGTCCAGAGGAGCTGGCACATCCCAAGGAGAGATGGGCTGGATTTTCTTCAGGGGGCATGCACTTGGAGCAGAAGGGGAAGAGCCCCGAGGATGATGCCACAGTGCCAAGGGGTGTCTGAGGGAGGAGGATTTCCAGGAGAGGTGGCAGCAACAGCAAGGCAGGAGGACCCAGGGCACTTCCTCCAAGACTCTCACCTTCCTCTCCTTAATTCCATGGAGTACAGACAAAACAGATCAAACTCTGGGGAAAGAGGATCTTCTGCATTCTGCACTAGTGCCTTGATAGAGAAACCTAACTCTCCCAAACTTTCCAAAAGGTTCAGCACACAACAGATCGACACTTTGGGGTGGGAATGTTATCTCCATGTTCCTGCCAAGCAAAGCTTCCTGGAACTCCCCCGAGAAGAGCCAAACCTTCCCACGGCAGCGGAGGTAACACTGCTGTGCTGAGCCTCCTGCCAACACCAATCTTCTCCCTCCAGGTCAGGGACACATCCTGATGGGCACTGCAAACCCCAGCGCTGGCACCCGGACTGTCTGTGCCCACCTCAGGCTGCTCTGGCCAGGCAGGGCACAGAAACAGGCCCTGGATCCTTGAGCCCCCAAAATGCTGCTTTAGGAGATCATGGATTTAGGAGGACAAAAATGCCACCACTGAGGTGCAGGCAAGCATGTTGTGTTCCTCCAAAGACGACAAGGTGATGCACATGGGACAAGAGGGAACGTTTTAAAAGTAAAAGGGACAGATTTAGATTAGGTGTCAGGAAGGAATTCTTCCCTGTGAGGTTGGTGAGGCCCTGGCACAGGCTGCCCAGAGAAACTGTGGCTGCCCCATCCCTGGAAGTGTCCAAGGCCAGGCTTGGAATAACCTGGTCTAGTGGAAGGTGTCCATGCCCATGGCAGGGGGTGGGACTGGATGGGCTTTAAGGTCCTTTCCAAGATGATGAGCCCGCCCCCGCGCCGCGGCCGCCGACACCGGCCGGTCCCCGAGTGCCCGGTGTGGGCTCGCCCCCGATGGCGGGGCCGGAACCTCCGGCCCGGCCGCGCTCGCTGCGCCCCGTTCTGCCCCCAGCCGCCCCCCGGCCCCGCACTCACAGCGGCGCAGCCACTTCATCCAGTGGTACACGATGGTGCTGTGGTGCCGCTTGTTCTCCAGGCACCACGAGGACAGGCCCTGGATCGACTCCATCGTGTTGGTCACCGCCTGCAGCTTCCTGTCGAGCGAGGCCT
>VZTF01000997.1:79523-90091 GCA_013397755.1 Cnemophilus loriae | reverse complement strand
CCGGCCTGGCGCAGCGGGCCGAGGGCTCCCCGCCGGAGCTGCGGGCCGGCCCCGAGGCGCAGAGCCGGCTGGCGGCCCTGCGGGAGCTGCACGCCGAGGTGGCCGTGCTGGCCCAGCGCCGCGGCCGCCAGCTGCAGGATGCCCTGGACCTCTACACTGTTTTCGGGGAGAGCGACGCCTGCCATCTCTGGATGGGCTCCAAAGAGACCTGGCTGGGAGAGCTGGAGGTGCCGCAGGCGCTGGAGGACCTGGACGTAACACAGCGCAGGTAGGAAGGAGCCCCCGCCGTGGCGGTGCTGCCGTGCCCTGTCCTGAGCTGCTGCTTGTCCTAAGCCTGGATGTTCCCGCAGGTTGGACGGGCTGGAGCAAGACATGGCCACCGTGGCTTCCCAGATCGCCGCAGTCAACCAGGCAGCCGACGGGCTCCTGGCCAGCGGGCACCCCCGGAGCCCCCAGGTCCGGCAGTGCCGGGAGCAGCTCAATGAGAGGTGCGGTGCCAGGTGATGCCGGGGTGGGCGGGTGACACGGTGATGGTGCATTCCCTGCCATCCCCGGCCTCTGTCCCGCAGGTGGGGCCGGTTCCGGGAGCTGGTGTCAGAGCGCCGGCGGGCGGTGGGCTCGGCACTGCGCCTCCTCAACTACAACCTGGAGTCCGAGGAGACCCAGAAATGGCTGCGGAGCAAAGCCCGGGCGGTGGAGGCCACGGCCGAGCTGGGCCGCGATCTGGCCGGCGTCCTGGCCACCCAGCGCAAGCTCTATGGCATCGAGCGAGAGATGGCAGTGGCCCAGGACCGCCTGGCCGCCCTGCGCTCCCAAGCTGAGCGCCTGGCTGAGGAGCGGCCCGAGGCGGCCACAGAGGTGGCCCGGAAGTTGGCGGTGGCCACGTCCGCCTGGGATGAACTGCAGGCGGCTCTGGCAGAGCGGGCAACGTCCCTGGGGGAAGCTGGGCAGCTCCGGAGTTTCCTGCAGGACCTGGATGACTTCCAGGCGTGGCTCTTCGGCGCTCAGAAAGCCGTGGCGGCCGTCGATGAGGTGCCGGCGTCGCTGGGCGAAGCAGAGGAGATGCTGCAGCGGCATGAAGCGGCCCGGCACGACGCCGAGGAGCATGCAGGAGCCTTCGCCGCCTTGGCAGAGGCTGGGGAGCGGGTGCTGGGGGGGCAGACAGACCCTGAGTACGAGGGGCTGCGGCAGCGCCTGGGTGGCGTGAAGGACGGCTGGGCTGCCCTCGGCAAGATGGCAGAGGCTCAGAAGCGCTTCCTCACCCAGTGCCGCGACTTCCAGGAGTTCCTTCGCGACACCAAGCAGGCAGAGATCCTCCTCACCAAGCAGGTGGGTGCTCAAGCGATGTCCTTTGGGTCTCTTGGCTCGCAGGCACCCCAAATACGGGTGATCACGCGCTGATCCCTTGCTGTGCCCCTCAGGAGTACACGCTGTCCCACCTAGAGCTGCCCTCCACGCTAGAGGGCTCGGCTGCTGCCCTGCACCGCTTCCAGAACTTCCGAGCCAGTGTGGAGAGCAATGCCAAGAAGGTCCCGGAGGTGGTAGTTGGTGGCACCAAGCTGGTGGCCGAAGAGAACATCTTTGCTGAGAAGATCTCCGAGAAGTGCCGAACTCTCCAGGAACGGTGAGTCCGGCATAGGGCTGGTGGGTGGGTGGGCAGCATGTGGGCAGTGGGGCTGATGCTGCACATCCTTGGTTCCCTGCCAGGCATGGAGCCGTCATGGACAAGGTGGAGGAGGCAGCGGGTTTGATGCAGGACAACCACGACCTACAGACCTTCCTGCAGAGCTGCCGTGAGGTAGGAAGGCAGCACAGCTGGTGGCACTCTGGGGGGGTCCCCACCGGCTGAGCACTGACACCCCTTCCCTGCAGTTTGATGCCTGGGTGGATGAGAAGATGCTGATGGCTCAGGATGTCTCCTATGGAGAAGCCCGTGGTCTCCACAGCAAGTGGCAGAAGCACCAGGCATTCATGGCTGAGCTGGCACCCAACCAGAGCTGGCTGGAGAAGATTGAGGCGGTGGGTGCCAGCACCGTGCTCGGAGAGGGGGAACGGAGTTGGGGAAGAGTTTGGAGCATGAGGAGTTGCTGAGGGAGCTGGGAGGCTCAGCCTGGAGAAAAGGAGGCTCAGGAGGGACCTTTTCACTCTCTACAACTCCCTGACAGGAGGGGACAGCCAGCTGGGGGTTGGGCTCTGCTCCCAGGGAACAAGGGAAAGGACGAGAGGAAACAGCCTCAAGTTGCACCAGGGGAGGTCTTGATGGGATATCAGGGAAAATTTCTTCAGGAAAAGGGTTGTGCGGCCCTGGCACAGACTGCCCATGGCAGTGGTAGAATCTCCATCCCTGGAGGGATTTAAAAGCTGTGTGGACGTGGCATTCGGGGACATGGGTTGGTGGTGGCCTTGGCAGTGCTGGGGGAATGCTTGAACTCGATGGCTTGAGAGGTGTTTTCCAACCTTAATGATTCTATGACTCTGGAACGCTCAAAGCCTGCTGCATGGGTGGGATGTCCCCATGCCGCAGTGACCACCCACCACTCTGTTGTTGCCGCAGGAGGGGACAGAGCTGGCCACGCGCAAGCCGCAGTACAGCACAGTGGTGACGCAGCGGCTGGAGGAGCTGCGCCGGCGCTGGGCCGGGCTGCGCAGTGCTGCCGAGGACAAGGGCCGGCAGCTGTTCGAGGCCGAGCGCTCGGCTCTGTATGCCCGGAGCTATGGGGAGCTGGAGAGCTGGCTGGGGCGGGCGCAGGAGGAGCTGCGCCATGCCGAGAAGGTCAAGGACCTCACCGCCACCAACCTGCTGCTGAAGAGGTTGACGGTAGGTGCTGGCACCTCACTGGGTCCATTGGGAAGGGGCAGGAGGTCAGAGGCGATGGGGTTTGTTCCCAAATGGGACTGAGATTCTTCATCTCGGCTCTGTTTCCTAACTCACATGGATTTGCCCCGCCAGAGACTGGAAGAGCAAGTGAGAACGTGGATGAAGGACCTGGAGGAACTGGGGTGGCAGGGCACCCCTGGTGCTGGGGATGTGCCAGATACCACCAGGCAGGAGCAGATGCTCCGGCAGCGAGTCCTTGAGCTGCTGGAGCCACTGGAGAGGAAGAGGAAGGAGCTAGAGACTGCCAAGGCCATGTACCAGCTGGGGCGGGATCTGGAGGATGAGACGGTGAGCGTCCTCGCTGTGGCGGGGGGACTGGGGGTACCCATGGGTGCTGCAGGGGGCTCAGTGGGTGCTCCTTCCCACAGCTGTGGGTGCAGGAGCGGCTTTCCCTGGTGAGGTCAACAGATCACGGCACCGACCTCCCAAGTGTGCAGCGCCTGACCAAGAGGAACGAGGTGAGCCTGGGTACTGCAGCAATACCCACCATCCCAGGTGGTCCCTCGAGATCCATCCCATGGGTGACTCTCACGGTGACTTCCCTCCTGCTGGCAGACACTGCAGAAGGAGCTGGCGGGCCATGCCCCCCGCCTGGGTGAGGTGCTGAGCCGGGGAGAGGCGGCGGGGAGCGGTGAGGAGCCAGGCCCAGAGCTGGCGACACAGGCACAGGAGCTGCGGGCACTATGGGAGACGCTGCAGGAGGAGGCAGCCGCCCGGCACCGGCGCCTGCAGGAGGCCGAAGAGGCCCAGCAGTACTACCTGGATGCTGATGAGGCTGAGGCCTGGGTCAGCGAGCAAGAGCTCTTTATGGGGCCCGAGGAGAGGCCAAAGGTGAGGAGCAATTCCATGTGGTGCTCCATGTTTGGGGGTTCTGTGCTGCACTGGGCCATGCCTTGCTGGGATGTCCAGTGTTGACCCAGGCGGTGCCACGTTGTGCTGTTGAACATCAGCCATGTGTGACACGCTGTGGTGTGTCCTGCTCTTATATGTTGTTCCTGTGCCATGACACACCGTCCATCCCATTCCATGCCATGCCCTGCTGAGCTCACCGTTGTTCCCTATGGCATCAGACTGAGCCAAGACATTCCCGTAGGGTGGGCGCTGGGTCTAGACCCTAGTCCGTGTCCCCTGACCATGCCGGGTGCTGATGGCACCGATGTTTTCCATGCCATAGGATGAGGAGAGCTGCTTGATGATGCTGAAGAGACATGTCCGGCAGCTGCGCTCCATCGAGGACTACGGACAAACCATCAAGGAGCTGGCTGGGAGGGCGCAGCAGCTGCTCTCTGCCGGCCACCCCGAGGGGTAGGTGCCATACCGTGTGTCCCCTGTCCTTTGAGGTGACCCCATGCCCTCAGCACTGTGTGGGTGGGGGGTTTGGCTGGAGCACTGGCAGTGTCAGCTGCTCCAGTTGGGCAGGGAGGTGGTCGCAGAGGGATATGGGGAGCACAATGCGGGTCCTTCACCCCCAAACCCCCCGGATGTCAACACGGGTGGGTCGAGGACATTTTTTCATGGGTGAGAACTGGGTATCTGTGTGCCGGGGCCACGCAGGGAGCAGATCATCCGGCTGCAGGGCCAGGTGGACAAGCACTACGCGGGGCTGAAGGAGGCGGCTGAGGAGCGCCGCCGGCGCCTGGAGAACATGTCCCACCTCTTCCAGCTGAAGCGGGAGGTGGAAGAGCTGGAGCAGTGGATTGCCGAGCGCGATGTGGTTGCCTCCTCCCCGGAGATGGGGCAGGACCTGGACCATGTCATGGTGAGGGTGACGGGGTGGGTGTGGCGGTGGCGGTGCTGGTGGGTGGCTTGAGGGGGGGCAACTTGACTCTTCTCTTCCCTCCATGCAGCTCCTGCGGGAGAAGTTTCGTGAGTTCGCGCGGGAGACAGGTAGCGTGGGGCAGGAGCGCGTGGACCGGGTGAACCTGACCATTGAGGACCTCATCGATGCGGGACACATCGAGGCGGCCACCATAGCCGAGTGGAAGGACGGGCTGAACGAGAGCTGGGCTGACCTCCTGGAGCTGATCGACACCCGCATGCAGCTCCTTGCTGCCTCCCATGACCTCCACAAATACTTCTATGATGGTGCTGAGCTGCTGGCCCTCATCGCCACCCGGCGCCAGGAACTGCCCCAGGATCTGGGCGAGGATGCTGGCACTGTGGAGGCTTTCCACCGCATGCACAGCGCCTTTGAGAGGGACCTCCAGCTCCTGGAGGCACAGGTGAAGCTCCAACCTTGCATTGATGCCAGCACTCAGCATTCCCCATGGTCTTGTGGAAGGTGTCCCTACCCATGGTGCGAGGCTGGGCTCAATGGTCTTTGAGGTCCCTTCCAACCCAAGCCGTTATGTGATTCTCTGTGCAGGTGCAGCACTTTCGGGAGACGGCAGCACGCCTGCAGACCGCCTATGCTGGGGAGAAAGCGGCTGGAATCCAGGAGCAGGAGCAGGAGGTGTCCCGAGCACTGCAGGAGCTGCTGGAAGCGTGCAGTGGGCGCCGGGCACGGCTGGTGGACACAGCTGACAAGCACCGCTTCTTCAGCATGGCCCGGGATCTGCTCTCGTGGATGGAGAGCACCGTCCGGCAGATTGAGACACAGGAGAAACCCAGGTATGGATGCACCCAGCAGGCACCCGGGATAGGACATGGAACCGATGGCACTGCTGACACTGGCACCTCTGTGTCCGCAGGGATGTCTCCTCGGTGGAGTTGCTGATGAAATACCACCAGGGAATTAAGGCTGAGGTGGATGCTCGGGGCAAGAACTTCACCACCTGCATTGAGCTGGGCAAGAAGCTGCTGCAGCGCAAGCACCAGGACTCACCAGAGGTGAGGGAATCAGAGATGGGGGGCAGTGGGAGCGATGCCATCTGGGCCACCCCTTGACAGTGTCCCCTCACAGATCAAGGCAAAGCTGGTGGAGCTGGTGGACAAGAGGAAAGCCATGATGGAGACATGGGAGCAGCGCTGGGAGCGGCTGCGGCTGCGTGAGTGTGCCGGGGGTGCTGGGGAGGAGTGTGGTGGTGCTGGGGGCGGCAAGGTGGGTGGTCCAGGGGGCTGAGCGCTGCCCGTCCCTCCCACAGTGCTGGAAGTGTGCCAGTTCTCCCGTGATGCCTCGGTGGCCGAGTCGTGGCTCATGGCTCAGGAGCCCTACCTGGCCAGCAGCGACTACGGACAGACAGTGGATGCGGTGGAGAAGCTGCTGAAGCGGCACGAGGCTTTTGAGAAGTCCTCGGCCACCTGGGAGGAACGCATTGCTGCCCTCAGGAGGCTGACAACGGTGAGGAAGGCTCGGGATGAGGCTTCTGCCTGCCCTGCCTCAGTCTCCCCCCCAACTCTTACCACCTTCACTCCTTGCGTGGCAGCTGGAACTCCTGGGTGGGCGGTCCCTGCATGAGGGGCTGATGCGGGACGGGACGACGCGCTCCGAGGCTCCCGATTACTGCCTGGATCTGGATGGAGAGCTGGAGGCCGGGTAAGGGATGCCACCACCATTCCATGTGACCAGGGACACTGTTTCCACATCCCTCTTCTCCAACCATTAAAGATGTTTTTTAGCAGTAAGGGGCTTTTTAGTAATTTGCCTTTTCCAAGCAATAAATTGATGCTGATGAAGAGAAGAGATGAAGGTCAAGCCTCACCCTGACAGGACTTTCATACCTCAGGGGAGACAGAAGAGCAGCAGCCAGCCCTATCCCTGTAGGATCACATCTAGGATGGGGATGCTGACCGGCTGTCTCCCTGTGCAGGTCTGAGGAGGAGGAGGAAGAAGAGAAGAGGAAGGATGTGAGCACACAGGACACTTCACTGCCCACTACGGATGGACCAGAGCCGGTCAGTTCTTGAGTTTAGCTTTTACCTTTCCCGACAGCCAAAAAGGTGTCCCTGCATGTCCCACAGCTCTTGGCACCCCCCGTGACTGTGACTATGACCTCATTGTGTTGACAGATCCCCGCATTCCCAACCCTCACCTTGTCCTTGCCTTGTGTTGAATAAATGCTGAATTACCCCAAAAAGGCCAGGCGGGCAGAGGGGTGCTGCAGGTCCCCTTTGCCCCAACTCTTGGGGTGACATGGGGGGTGGCACCCATGGTGTATGCGTGTGTCTGGGATCCGTGCAGCAGCCAGAGTTGGAGTGTCTGCCCTGGGGCCACCGTGTCACCCCAAGGGACCTCATTGCTGTGTGGGACATCAGCACGCTGCGGGGCATCGTCACCCTGCAGGGCATTGTCACCCTGTGGGACATCATCGGAACCATGCAGGACATCGACACCCTGCGGGGAATTTTCACCCTGTGGAGCATCGTCACCCCAAGAGACACAATCACCGTATGGGGCATTGTCACCCCATGGGGCACCGTCATCCTATGGGGCATCATCACCCTGTGGGACATGGTCACTCTACAAGGCATCAGCACCCTGTGGGGCATCCTTACACCCTGCAGCATTGTCACCCTGCGAGGTATTGTCGCCCACAGGGCATTGTCACCAGTGCCAGCCCCTGTGCTCGCTGCCAGCTCTCTGCTCCTCCCACGTGCTCTGCCTGTGCAGGGACACGATGGCTCTCTGTGGCTCTGCCTGCTTGGGGACAGGAATCCCGTCTGCCTCTTCTGCCTCTTCTGCCTGCCTGGGGACGGGCATCTCCTGGCTCCTCAGGGACTAGATCATTCTCACGTGCCTGGGGACAGGGTCCTTGAGTGCCTACATGGGAACAAGCTCATTTGTGCCTGATCAGGGATGTGGGGGTCTTCTGGCTACTCAGGGACAGTGTACCCCTCTGCCTGCTTGGGGACATGGCCACTTTCATCAGCTTGGGTACAGGAGTGCTCTCTGCTTACTGCCAGCCTGCTCAGGAACATGGGCATCCTCTGGCTCCTTGGGGACAGGAACCTCTTCTGCCTCTTCTGCCTGCTTGGGGACATGAGCATCTCCTGGCTTGAAGACAAGATCATTTCTGCCAGCACAGGGACATGGGCATCTTCTGGCTACTCAGGAACAAGATCCTTTCTTGGGGACATGAGAATCTTCTGGCTCCTTGGGGACAGGGTGGTCTTTGCCTGCTCAGGAACACAGATACTTTCCCCTGCTTGGGGACAGGAGCCCGCTCTACCTGGGACATCTCCTGCCTCCCTGGGAACAAGATCACAATCGCCTGACCTGGGGACAAGATCATTTCTGCCTGCCTGGGGACATGGGCATCTCCTGGTTCCTTGGGGACAGGGGCCCTGGCCAAGCCCCTCCTGTGGCACCCAGCTGGATGGGTGTCCCCTTCATCAGGCACCATGGTCCCCAACTTGACCTCCCACTGTCCCCAAGTCCCCTGAGTTGGCGACAACACTGAGGTGGCTCCCAGGACTGCTCATCTAGCTTGGCTCAACCTCATCACCCTGAATCTGAGGAGACACTGGCACCGAGACCAGGGTGGTGCCAGGGCTGGTCCCAGCCACTCACTGGAGTCCTCCCAGTAGTCACCAGTTTTTGTGTACTGGAGCTGGTGGCTTCACTGGCACTGTGCCAAGGGTCCCAGCTGATTGCTGGGGTCTTCCCAGTACCCACCACTCCCCACATACTGGAGCTGGTGGGGTCACTGGCACTGAAAACTGGGAGTCCTAGGGCTGGACCATATCTCAGCCGCTCACTGGGGTCCTCCCAGTAACCACCAGTTCCTGCGCACTGGAGCTGGACACGTTGACTCACACACGCACTGACACCACACTGAGTCCCAGGGCTGGACCGTGCCCCAGATGCTCACTGGGGTCTTCCCAATAATCATCAGTTCCCACACACTGGATCAGGCAGGGTCACTGCCACTGCATGGAGAGTCCCAGGGCTGGACTCACTGCAAGATCCCAGACACTCACTGGGGGATCACATCTGGGATGGGGATGCTGAGCAGTCCTCCCAGCAGTCACCACTTCCCACATATCGGAACTGGTGGGGTCATTGGCATCCAGCTACACACTGGGGTCCTCCTAGTAGCCACCAGTTCCCACATTCCAGAGCATGGTACGGAGACTGGGAGTCACCCACCCCCAGGCCACCACACTGAGGCCCATGACCCACTGGTGACAGCAACCCGTGTGCCCAGTGCCACCATGGGAGGGGACAACACCTCAATGCGGGTCCATCAGTGGCAGTGGGTGGGTGGCACTGCGGCATAACTGCGCCGTTGCCTCGCGACAGCTGGCACCAAGGACAGGTGACGAGGAGCCGGTGTCACCCACCCCACGGCCACCACGGGAGGAGACAGAGGAGCCGGCCACGCTGCCCGCCCGTGTCAGCAGCGTCCAGCTGGAGGGCTACCTCGGCCGCAAGCACGACCTGGAGGCAGCCACCAAGCGCGCATCCAACCGGTAGGCACGGCGGCGGCGAGCACGGTGTCCCCGGCAGGGCGGTGTCCCCGGGGTGACGCGGTGCTGGTGCAGGTCGTGGAGCACGCGATACTGTGTCCTGCGGGGCGGCCAGCTCGCCTTCTTCAAGGACGCCAAGAGCCGTGCACTGGGGCTGCCGTGCCAGGGCGAGGAGCCCCTGGGGCTGTGGGATGCCCGCTGCGAGGTGCCCACGGGCTATAAGAAGAAGAAACACGTCTTCAAGCTCAGGTGAGGGCGTGGCACCATGCGGGGTGGCACGGTGGGCATGCATGGCACTGGTGTCTGTGCTCTGTCCCTAGGCTCAGCAATGGCAGCGAGTGGCTGTTCCATGGCAAGGATGAGGTGAGGGGTGGCCTAGGGGGACACAGGGTGGCTGGTGGAGCCCAGAGGGCACAGGGTGGCTGGGGGATGTGGTGGTGGTCAGCAGTGCCCAAGGGGACATGGGGTGGCCAGTGGTGCCTTGGGGACACAGAGGTGGTCAGAGAAGTCCAGAGGGACACAGGGTGGCTGGTTGTTCTCAGAGGGATGCCAGTGGTGCCCAGGGGTATATGGGGTGGCTGTAGATGTCCAGGGGATGTGGCAGTAGCCAGCAGTGACCAGGGTACACAGGGATGGCCAGGGTACATGGTCAGCAGTGGCCAGCAATGCTCAGAGGGGCAGGGGATGGCCAGGGTTGCCATGAGGACATGGTGAGAGGCTGGTAGTGCCCAAGGGGACATGGGTGCCCGGGGAAGACGTGGAGCAACTGGCATCACCCAGAGGGCCCTGGGGGTGGCTGGGACACTGCTGAGGGGCCGGGGGAGCCCCCCCTTGACCACTCCCCCCATGCCCACAGGAGGAGCTGCAGGCCTGGCTGCAGGGGCTGAGCGCTGCCATCACGGAGTGTCGGGGCAGCCGCGGGAAGGCGCAGAGCCTCCCCCTGCCCATACCCCCGGCCCCCCCCGAAGCCCCTCTGCCCCGCAAGGACAAGGAGAAACGCTTCAGCTTCTTCCCAAAAAAGAAATAACCCCCTTGGATGGCGGAGGAGGGGGGACGACACTCCACGTCATGCCAGCGGGGCCACACGTGCGTAAGGACACGCGTGTGTGGTGCCTGTACAGGTGCCACCAAGTCTAGAGGGGCACGCGGGGGTCATGCAGGGGCAGGAGCCCCCCAGCCCCCCCGCCACAAGCACACGTCCGTGTGCACAGGTGTATATATATATATTTGTATTTATATATATACATACATTTACACGCTTCAGGCACACCCCTGCGTAAAGGCGGCCGCAGGTGCCCCCCAGGAGTGTGCCCCCCGTGCCCACACGTGTCCCTGCACGCAC